>LWCB01011346.1:0-12139 GCA_001630525.1 Coelastrella sp. M60
TCCCACTTCTTCTTCCGCCTGAAGAAGAAGAGAACACAGCAGGATGAGATCCCTGATGGCACAACCTTGTGCCAATTGACCAAAAAGACTTTTCTCGAATTCCTGCTCCAGCAGTGAACACGATGTGAACTTCTATCTTGTGAAGCCGCTTCTAACCAACAGTGGAGACATGGGAACCTGAAAACATTGCAGCACAAAGCTGTGCGACTGAATGAGTACATGAACCTCACCACTTGTTGTTGAGCAACTCCTGGAAGTAAAGGTTGCTGAATGTTGTGGGAGCATTGGTCCAGGGGCCCAAGTAGCCACTGCGGTCTGTGTGGCACCGACCCAGAGTGTGGGCACCAATCAGAGCCACAGTCTCACTGCAAGTCATGACATAAAACACAGTAGCCACTAAGTCAGCTAATCACTAGCACTTGGATACAAACCGCACAGAAAAAAGTGGTACCAGCCTACGGAGCCCCATTTGAGCAACATGGCACAACAGTTGCAGGGTGGTTCATGAGAGCAGAGGAACTTACCGCTCATCAAAGCCCATGCGGCCAAAGACCTCCTTCACATGCGGTGCTCCCTTGGCAGCATCAGGGAGTCGCATGTCTGGTGGGCAGTATGTGCCGCTATCATGATCCCTGCGGCCTGGCCTCCAAGGAATAACAGGGCCTATGAAGAAACAGGGGTGGACAGACAGTTTGAACATTCAATACACAATACAGTGTTGAATCACAGCCAGGTGGTGATAACTTACAGCGGAGCCTGCTGCTGCTGCTGCTGCAAGTTTTGGGTGTTTGCTGCACTAGTAGCAACAACACCTCAATTGCTGATGAAAGGCAGCTGCACCAATCTGCATCTTTGTGGTCATAGCAAGCAGTAGACAGCAGTACTGACCTCCCATGGCCTCAATGGCTACTGCTCCAGCGAGTGTCCAGAGATCTGCATAAGTGATCCAAGGGAACTGCTTCTTCACCGGCTCCAGCAACTCACGAGCAACTTGCAGACCAGCATTAGCAGCGTGCTCACTCTCAGGAGCCCACCTGCAGCGGTGACAACCCTAAACATCAAAAACTGTGGACATGTAGGACTGCAGCCAGTTCAGCTTCTATATATTCAGACCAGGTGACTGCGCTATGCTGGCTCTGTGCATGCATGATGTGGGTGCGCACCCTATTCCCAATTGTGAACTGTTGTCTGCCTTCGGCATAGATATACAACATGAGTTCAGCTGTATGCATCTGCTGCAGCACTGGTGGTCGCTGGGTTTGCCAGTTTGAAGCAGACAGTTGCTGAACATTCAATCACGAGCCAACCAGTGCCCACCTCATAGTTGCTCCATTGCTTCCACCTGTGTTTGTTGTCTTATCATAGGTGCCACTGGCATGCCAGGCGAGCCTTACCAACACCGGGCCATAGCTGCCATCGTCATAGTTTTCAACGTCCAGCAGGTCCTCTATGGCCTGGCGTACAGCACCATAGTCCTTCTTGGGCTCCTGTGAAGAGCAGCACAACATGAACGAACAACTTTTCGAAACATTCTGCTGCCTGCTGTTGCCCCAAAACAGGACAGACAAGGTGTGCAGTTTACTTGCACACTTGCACATGCCTGTTTCTCGGCAGCAAGCCACGGGATGCAGCTAACCTTTCGCTGTATGCTGTACAAACACACAGTCAACAGATTCTGCGGCACACTACGACATCTTGACCATTGGCCAAGACTGTTGCTGAACTGATGCAGGTACAACTGGTGTTGGCTGCTGCTGATACTGAAGCATGCCTCACCACGGCAGAGCCATGTCAGCTGTAAGTGAAGGCTCAAGCATGTTTTGCAGAGATGCACGCACCGTGATCTGAGGCAACGAAAGACCTCCCTTGCCACCACCAAGGTTGATGTACCCGAACTCATTGGCAGCCCAAGCACCAGCACCGAGGGCCAGAACTCCAGCGATCAGACCTCCCTGCACACAAAAACTGAAAGTTCACTACTACAAAGACCGCCCAGACAAGCGAGAGGGCAGTTGATGACGAGACCACCTCACGAACCACTGCCATGTGCAAATCTCGACATGCAGCAAACGTTGCTCTGTTCAGGCCCGTAAATGTGCAACGTTTCGAATGAAGCACATCTCGCAAGGTGTGGGTCTGTGTACAGGGAGGATGTGTGTGTGTCGGGTACCACTTACGCTTGATGAGCCTTGTCCCGCAGCAGCAGCAGCAAAGCCACGCGCTGTCAATTGTTGGCCTGGTTGTCCTGCAGCAGCACGGAGAACTTGCTGCAGCCCCAAACGAGCCAGCACAGCTGATTGCCGGAGCGCCATGAGACAGGAGCAGAAGCGCAAGAAACAATGTGGATATTCAAAGTTGAAAGGTTACAACAATACTGCACAGCAGATGGGCCGCTATGTTTCGAGCGATGCAACTGGAAGGCGAGTCTCTTCTTGTCCCGTCTCCAGAGTTCCCGACCAAACAGAGTGCAGCATCCTTCTTGTGGAGGATGTAAACAAATTATTTAACGCAGTTCATTACTGGATGCAGTGCGGTTGATGTCTATCGGAGCAAACAGTGTTACCCGCGCCTTCATCACTGCGTATAGAACTTATATCAACAGCTGTAGTAGGCGCGAGATGTATGAGCGATCAAAAGCTACTGTAAAGGCCTTTTGGAGTTGTTCAAGTGCATCTGCCAGCTTCCGCGCGGGTAGAGTGTGAAACCTCGCGGGCTGCATCTGGCTCTTACTGAGTGGGTGGCGGAATATGTTACACATTTGCAAAGGCGGTTGACCAAATGCAACAAATCACAGTGTCATATGCAGCGCCTGCGCGCAACGTGCGTGTGCAGAGGCCTACTCAAAGAGGAAGAAGCTTCCATATACCTTATAGTCACAGCGGGCGTATAGTCCTTAGAGTCATAGCGGGCTTTTAGGTATGAAGGTCGGCGACAGATAGTGCACCAGCTTGGGATGGTTAACAATGATCTCTCAGTACCAGATGACCTAGGCTACAGCACCTTGAGCCAGCCGCAGTGTAGCCAACATGTGCAGCTGCCAACACCGTGATAGCAACCATTCAAGGAGTTTTAATTGAGTTGATGGTGCGCATAGACACGGCCAGCAATGCGCACTCATGCAGCAACAGTGTCGATCAAACCTAAACCGCTGAACTTGGTACTCTCCACAGGCTGCACTGTTCATTGCACTGCCATTGCGCTGTTTGGCTCCCTGTGTCGCCCAGCCTTGCAGTGATTGATAGAGGTATTGCTGCGCAGCTGCTTCAAACTACTCATGCCGAACCATACCTGCCCCAACTTCAGCTGTCAAACCACTGAAGCTCAAACCCCCATACTCTCCAGCAGATTGATCACCAACAGCCGCGGCATCGCCCAGCCGCAAAGAAGCCATCATCCCCTCCAATTTCGCCAACAATCCCCCCATGCCGCCTGTGCTGCTGCTACTGCTGTCACTCTCTGATGATGAGAGGTCAGGCATGGCTTGTCCTGCTACTGCTCCATGAGCCTTGCATTGCTGCATAAATGCTCTCCAGTTGGGATCGTTCTTCAGCACCACTGGGTTGCCAATCACAACAAGCAGAGCCTGCAGCAACGAACAGCAAGCAAGAAGTTCACTAGCTGCCAGTTGTAAGGCTTGCAATACATGTGCTGTGCAGCACAATGCCTGATGTGGACATTGTTGTATCACAGTTCACCTCTTGCGAATGGGCATGTACACTGCAAGTGGTCCCCTTATGCTTTTGGGCCGGTGCATGCCAGTTCAACTGGTTGTAGCTGTGGCAAGCACCAAAGGCCTGCCCACCCTAGCCTGGACATGTGACGCAAGCACAATGGTAGACCACCTATTGGCCCAAAAACACCACATTCAGCATTTTACCAAGAGACTGCTGGGATACAGATCCCTTAGTACACCACCAACCTGTGCTCTGGTGATTGCCACATTGAAGCGCTTAGGGCTGGCCACAAAGCCAAGCCTGTGCTTGCAGT
Organism: Coelastrella sp. M60; assembly: GCA_001630525.1. Taxonomy (NCBI): domain Eukaryota; kingdom Viridiplantae; phylum Chlorophyta; class Chlorophyceae; order Sphaeropleales; family Scenedesmaceae; genus Coelastrella; species Coelastrella sp. M60. The sequence continues at coordinate 3,988 of LWCB01011346.1, forward strand.
CGTGATCGAGGAACTCTGCGCTGCTGCGGACCGTGGAAATGATCACGACTCGCCTCTCTTGACCCTGAAGCTGCTCAACACTACCAACCTGCAGAGATGAATGTAGAAGCATAAGGCACTGCAGCTCAGCGGGGAGTGCAAACAGGCTTGCCATGAACATGAGGAGTATCCTGCAACCAGACTCCACTGAGGGCCGCAAGTGCTTGGCAAGCATCAAGCACTGCAGTGCAGGCTGCAGCCCAATGCAGTGCAGCATGAGCCCCATCCAGCGTAGCATAGGCCCTGAGTGAAAATACCGTGCTTTGAGCAATGGCATATGAAGCTGGGCTGCAGGCAGTGCTCAGTGCTGCGAAGGCATTGTAGCAGAGACAGCGAGCGTTGTGGGTCTGCATGAGCATCACACTCTGGTGGTGCTGACTTGGGTTATGGGTCCTTCAGGGGTTAAACCCAAATTCAAACTTTGTTTTCAACAAGGTCTCACCAACCTGTACAGCTGCGAGCCCTTTAGCCTCCAGCAGTTTCCTGATCTTCTGCACCTGCCTCCTGTATGGCGTGATGACTGCAATCTGATTGGCTGTCACCCTGTTGCGCCTCAGTGCCATGAGCTCAGTGATGTACTGCAGCACCTGCTTGGCCTCTAACACGTTGAACCAGCTTGGGCTGTTGGCTTCACGCTCATCTTTGCCAATGACTGAATGGAACAGAGCTGGCATCCTGCAGGTCAAACAGGGTTGGTGAGTTGCTGTTGCAGCTGTAGCAGCTGACTACGCTGACGCCTGGCAGGTGCTAGGGCTCAGTCACAAATGTTCCTAACACGGCTCGATTCTAAACATATGTCACGATAGCATCCTTTTGCGGCAACAACAGCTGCACCAACTTGATTGACTTGGGGTGTTCTCACCGTGCCCGGTTGAGCTTGTCCCAGTGCAGCAGTGTGTGTGTGAGTTCACTGCTGGCACAAGCCTGCAGCTCTCCACCATAGAACAACTGAGAAGGCAGCTGCAGAAGCAGGGGATGACTCCTGCACACCAGAACAGCAGGGCAACACAAGCGGTCAGGTGAGTGCTGAAGCAAGGAGTGCATGGTATCCATTGAAGCGCAATGAAGAGCTACATGCCACATGTGTCCCAGTGGCCACTCCAGTAACTTCACATAACGATGATCTTCTTGCATCATAGTGCTGCACAGCTTACCTATAGTTTCTCACAAGCTTCACAATCAGTCCAGCCACAGCAGTGGCCTTCAGCTCAGCAGCAGCATAAGGTGCTGCTGTAGCCAGTCTCTCCAACAGACTGGTCCTCAGTCCCGCCTCTCCTGCAATAGAGCTGTGGATCACGGGGCCAAGCTGCTTGGGGTCACCGGCTAGCACAACCTGAGTGTTGGAGCCTGATAAGCCTGCAGGACACAGAGCGAGGAGAAAATGTGAGTCAATAATCCTTGAATTCTTCTAAAATGTCCTTTTGAGGCCTCTACAAGCAGGCTGCTTGCTGCCACTCCTGTCCTGGGTGCTAAAGATAGTTCAAAGTTTGTTTGTTGCTGATGTGAGACATTTGTCATCAATGTGCCCACCTGCCAGAGCACACAGTGCCAGTGGCTCCTCAGCATGACCAGCCTCATCCATCATCACATGACTGAAGTGATCACTGGGGATGCCTAGAGCATGAAGCTGTAGGTAAGGACGAAACGCAAAGCAGTTATCAAGATGCTTAGCAACGAACACCCACCAAGTACAGAATGGCACAGTCATGAACCACAAAAGATGGACAAGGAGGTAATCAACTGTCGCCAGTTGACCAGCCAGCAAAGCCCACTCACCCCCACCCCAGAGAACTGAATCCTCACTTCACTATCCCAGCCATGTTCATACTGGAGCATCTAGCCGTCATGACAACAATGACAGCACCCTTCAAGCTGTTGGCTTCACATACCTTAGCAGCCATGAGTGCTGTCACCACTACCACCCTGATCCTACTAGCTGTGACTTCCTGCAAGGTGGGCAACCTGAACGCCTGCATCTTGTCATCCCAGTAGGCAATACCCTCCAACTTGGCTGGCAGGTCTTCCTTTGCTCTGGAAAAGGCACACACTCGTCTCATCTCTGATGCAGGTCTGCCTGACGCCAGCAAGCGCAGTGCCAGCAAGTCTGCTGCAAGGTTGCTGGGGGCAACCAACAGCAAACGAGCATCAGGCTGAAGCCTGAGCACCTGCAAGAAGGAAGCAGGACCAACCTAATCACTTCATGCGCTTGCCTGCTGCATATACTCGTGCATAACATTGTCTTTGCAATGGATTGCATGCATGGATAGGCACCGTGGGGTTGATTGCAACGTCATTGAGCAGAGCAGCTGAAGCACCTCAATGGTGCCACGGGGGTGTTGCGCACAGGTGACATTCAGAGAACCAGCCGTTTATTAGAAACGTATACTTCGCTGCACACACCTGCACTGCTGCCTCCACCATAGTGCTTGTCTTTCCTGTTCCAGGAGGTCCCCAGATGATGTAAGGCAGCTTGCCTGAGGTGCCAGACACAATGCACTCAACAGCAGTCCTCTGCTCTGGATTGTTGGCGATGGCACGATTTGCCCAGTGTGTTACCTGCAGGACAGCATACATTGTCATCGTGTTTGAATGTCAGCCTGACTTTCGCCAATAACCAGCAGTGCTCGCCATAAGCAGCCACTGCTGCAGTGCAAGTAGGAAAACAAGAGCAGCAGGTCCAGTTTGCTGTACAGTTCCCTGCAAGATATTCCCAACACACCTTGAGTCCATTGCCAACTACTGGTGTAGCATCAGCTGGTGGCAGCAGTAGCTCAGGTCTTGCTCCCGCCATGACACCCCTCTGAGCAACATCCAGGGCTTCGTGCATGAACACATACCCAGTGCGCTTCAATGAGAATCGCACGTTGTACTTCCTGCCAGATACAAAGCTGTCGTGGAAGCGAGCATTGAAGCGCAACAGCACCTGCAAACGGGGACAGTATGGAATGATCTGGAGTTGCAGGAATTGATGGTGTCATGTCTGCCCCATACTCCATACAGGTAATGCAGAAGAGCATGCACAGCATATCGAGCGTAATGTGTGCTCGGATTTGCATTGAGATATACATGTTGCAAACTATTCACACCATGTCATCTAAAGTATGGTACTCCAGTGGATGCGGAAAAAAAATGCGTTTACAACCCAAGCTGCAGCCAGTGGTGTGCAAGTTTTGCTCAAGGATTACATCATTATTTGGCCCTGCTTGCATCTGTTATACTATCTGCTGTTGTCTTTCGATTGTATGAACGGGACACACTGCTATGCTGTCTGATCAGCTGCTTCTGCCCAAATTTGAACCTCATAATGCACATGGCTGTAGGTGAAAGTCTATACCATTGTCAAGATACCAGCATGTGTGTGGTGGTGATGAGCAATGGATGTAAGAGCAAGGGACTGTCTACTGTTATGTTGGCCCCGCACCTGTTTGGCACCTTGTGACTGCGAGGTGGGCGCAGGAACGGTGTCTTATCCTTCTTCTCATTCTCTCCTGGCTCATAGTTGTATGTGGGTGCTGGTGGCAGCTTGACCTTCTGTTTGGTGTATGGTGATGATGCTGAGATGTCTGGCAGATCAGTGTAGGGATCACACTCCACACGGACTTCACGGCTGATCAAGAAGCCTGCAGCATTTGACGTGCACACAAACTCATGCTTTCAACAACATTAATATTAGTAATGTGCAAGCATACTACGTAACACAACTGAAAACTGTTGCATCAGCTGCTTTTCAGTTGCTCAGTTGATGAATAATGCAGCTGATGTTCCTGCGCTGGCCCAGGGCAAGCATATCAGCCAAGGTGAGCAAGCAAACCCACAGAGCTGCATGTCAAATTATTTCTTTGAGATGCATGTCACCTCAAATTGCAAGAGCCTTACCCCCAAAGTCGAAGACTATGAGCGTACATAGAATTCCCAGGTGTCTAGGGACAACCTCTACAGGCACTTGCAGTTGATGTCCTGGATGAAGCTGCCAGCCCTCAATGGGAAGATCAAGCAGCACCTGGATCTCTGACAGGGGTCTCATCTGGTAAACCCTCTGGAGAGTCTTTGAGCTGCTGCCCTGGTTCTCCACCACAAAGTTCACCAGCCTTGTTTCCCGAACCTGTTGCAGTTTACGAACACCAGCATAGCCAGTTTTGACTACTCCAGCATAGTGACTGGCTGGTCCAACTTGCCTGAACAGGTTGCTGAAGGCAGTGCAGTACAAGCAGGTGGGCCACCCTTTATGGACTTCTGGTTGCATTGTGTATGAGTCGAGGAGGAATCCCTAGAGTGTCCCAGGTACAACTGTACAGCTCACACACACCACACCTCTTACCTGCAGGCCCTGCAACTCTGGCACCTCTGATATGCAGATGCCTTGTTGGTTGGCGCTGATACTGCCAGAGGAGCGCAGTTGCTCTACAAGCACTGCTGTTCTGTGCCTACTTCCAGTGGCATGGCTTCGCAGGGAATGTATGTTGGCAAAACTCCGGTTGCAGGGTGTACAGTAGAAGTCACCCTTTGAGCTGGCATCTGCAGCTAGGGTCCCATTAGCTGGTGGGGCCTGTCGCAGCATGCAAGAGAAGTTCAAAGTTTCAAGCTAAGTAACATTTTCGCTCACTGGGTCAATGCAGTGATGCTGTTAACGCAAACGGGATACCACTGTTTATTGCAGGTACTTACACAAGTGCTGCTTGCCACTAAGTACACCACATACTGCGTGCCACGCGAGTTGTAAAACGAAAACTCAGTGGGGTGATTTCTTATCACCCTCTTAAGCTGAGTAAAGGTACAGTCCAGACGTGATATCAGAAAGACAATGTTGGTGCCTTCTGCTGCAGCGTTTATCGCTGTGCTCTGGAAAAACTCGTGCAATTCAGCCGCGATCTGTTCATCTGATTTATGGTTTCTCATTATATCAGATACCGCGTGATTCAGTGCTGTAAATCTGGATTGGTATCTATGGAAGGGGGATCGCGGGCAAGCAACAGACCAACAGGACCTGCTGGTTGCCGGAACTTCATCATCAGCAGTTCACCCCTAAAGCTTAATCTTGCTTAGCAGGCAGCCGCAACCTGGGGAGTGGTAGCGCCAAGCCACTATGTATGGTGGCGCGCACGGAGAGCAAACCCCCAAGCACGGATAACACGCTGTTATGCTGGATGTCAATTTGATTTCGAAGCAATCCACCTGACCTTGCAACAATTGACATATAGTGCATCTGCAGCAAAGAATACGGCGCTGTCTGCAAGTGTCATCATCAGCAACCGCAACTACCGTAGTGCTACCAAACGCCGCTATGGCGTGCTTACAGGCTGGCACGCATACCATCGTGCGCTGTTTCGCTGTAACAAGTAGCGGATCATTACATTCAACACATCAATTACCCTTGCTGTCTACTGCTATCTTGTCAAGCTTCCACCTCCTCCACAGTACATAGTTGCTGCTGTTTCTGCTGCTGTTGGTGATCCGTCTCCACCTCGAGGCTGTTTGAATCACAGCCAAACATGAAGCTCCTGGCAGCCTGCTCCATGGCCTGACATACACCCGGGTGGTCTTCATCTTCATACCTGAAAACAGCAACACAGCAGCAGCATTGCATGTCATGACAATACAGCAGAGCATGATGGGCATTGCATATGATGAAGACAGGATTCACAGATGGCTTAAATATCGCTGCTGCTGCTGATAAAGTGGGATGTCCTCTGCTGGTGAGGTCAACAGTATGTGCAGATTAGGACAGTCGCTGTATGAAAAGATAACTCACGCTTTCTTGAGCAGTTCTGGCGCCGAAACCTTCCAAAGAGCTTTGCGGCCAGCGTCAGTGCTCGCCTGAATTGCATAACAGCAGCAGCAGCAGCAAGGGGTCACGACCAGCAGTGGCAAAAGCACATTTCACAACCCCCACCACCGCTGTGGACTACAAGAATTGTTCCATCAACATTAACTGCCAGGTGCAAGTACCCAAGGGTCTAGTAACTTGAGCGGCAGAATATGGCAGGGTGACTGCACATGCACCTTGATGGGAGTGCAACCAGCCCTGAGGTCAAGCAGGAGCTCCTGCTCAACAGCATAAACAGCGATGACAATGCACTGTTGAGTCTACTTACCAGCACAGCTACTGCTTCTGCTAGTGCCTCTCTAACAGTGTCATCTGGATCACGACCAGGAGCCGCCGCTGCTGCTACTGCTGTGCTGGAAATGCCATTTGCTGCTGGCTTTTCTGCTGCTGCTGCTGCTGCTACTTGCGGCTGTCCCGCTGCTTGCTGCTCAGCATCTGCTGCTGCTGCTGCTGCTGCTGCTTGCGGTGAGGCCTCCCCACCCAGAGGCTCTAAGAGTCTTGCTAGCACCAGCTCATCAGCAACGAGATCATCAAGAGTGCCATCAGCCTGATAGACAACAACAGCAGAACGACATGAACGACATACGGTATTGGTGACATTGTAGCCCATGCTATCACAGCTCTCACAGAGCAGTAGGACATCAAATGATTGCAGCCTGGTTGCAGCTAAGCCACAGCATGCTACATCAATGTGCGAATACTACTGAACTTGAACTGCAACACCCATGTTTCACTATGTTGGACAAACTCACTTCGGCTGATATACAGCAATTTCTGATTGCTCCGCTGCACCCTCTCCTCCTGGTAACACTGCTGCTGGGACCAAGCTGAGCTGCCAGGGCCTGAAGGAACCCTCTACCAGGCTGTAGCAGCAGTTTACGACCCTCAGCGAGTCTGGTTGTATTTGTGAGCAGTGCTGCAATGTGCTGGTAGGGGTCTGGCTGACCGGGAGTGAGGGTGACAGCACTTTTTACAAACATCTGGAGCAACAGGGCCCTGCGGGGATTGAACTGCTGACCTCAGATATGTGTACAAAGACATCGTGTCAGACAACAACAAATGCACTGCATAAGGCGTAGCTGCTGCTGCTGGTGGTGCTGCTGCAACTACTGCTGTCAAGTCACAGAACCTGTCATGACAATGAAAGGCAGCTGAGTATGTAGCTGCTGCAAGATGCTGGGGGTCTGGCTGCTTGGCTGCCGCTGCTGCTGCTACTTCTGATCTGCTGGGTCGCCACTGATGCTCACATGTGTAGTCCCTCCATTCCTGGCTTGTTGAGCTGTAGAAGATCTTCACTGCCTTGCTGGTCAACTGTCATGTTCACAAGCAGCATCAACTGCATTGTCATCCAAAGCGACAGTGCACAAAGTTATCAGGGTTGCACATGGCAGCAGCAATCATGCAACTTCTGTGTTCCCTGTTTCTAAGAAGCAGGCACTGTGTTCACGTATGTGATGCTGCTTACACCTGCATAAGGCTGTTGCTGTGGACAGGCATGTCGCAAGAAACATGAGCTAGTCCAAAATGAGTGTCAAGGTTGAATGGTGGTGCAGTCGTTCTATTGCTGTTTGTTGAGGAGCAGGAGGTCGATAGTACTGCTGAACAACTGTACAGTTGATGTGACAAAAGGGGGGTGAACGTCACAGTGCTGCTGCTGCCGCTGCTGCTGCTGCAACTGCTGCAACAGCACTATAAGCATCACAAATGAGGCATTGCGCAGAGTCAGCTCACCAACAGCTCTATATGTGGACAGCTCTTTTCTCTGATATACTCCATAGTTCTGCTGACAACGTTGAACTGCTGCAAACGCTTGCTGATGTCCGGGTCCTGTGACATATTCACCAGCGCTGTAAGTGCTGCCTGAGAAACATCTTTTGACTCGTCGGGCACTAAACGCAGCAAGGCCCCGAGCAGCTGCACTTGGACATCCTTCAGCTGATTGATGCCCTCTTGGTTGCCACTGAGTCCTGACACAATGTCCACGGCCATTTTGCGGACCTGAAGAGCATGACCAATTGTATTACGAGCCATATACCCATTATCATGCTTATATGCGCCATGCATGCCAGAAAAACACAAACAGGCCTGGCGTGCCGCCCACCGCTGCTCACCTCGGATCTCTTGTCGCCCAGGAAGCTGACAAGGTCCGTGGTGTCAGACGACATGGTCTTTGAGTTGATCAGGATGTCAAAAGATGAACTTAAGTGGAGAATAGCGACGTCACTGGAATGGAGAACTAGACAACTGATTCCAGGTGGCAATTCTTGTGCACGCGTGCAAGTAAGAAGA
>LWCB01011352.1:0-18113 GCA_001630525.1 Coelastrella sp. M60
TGTACCTACCAGCTTAAGTTTACGTAAGATCCTGTGAAATCGTAGAGCCCAACCTGAACTGCTACTACAGAGACTAGTCAGGCTCAAGTCGACTACTCTCCTGTTAGTTAAAGCAGTGAACGTTCCAGAAGGCGTACCACGTCACGCACACCCACTCCCTCCGAAATGATTTACGCAGGCACCTATTGAAGGCGCTTGGCGTAGGTTAATTCATTCATTCATTACCCGATACCTGTAGGTCAGCATATGCATATGGGTTGAATCGTCCTGCTGTGGAGTCTGCCCAGTCAGCTGACAGCACAACTGGTTCAACCAAGTTGGGTGTACAGCTGTTAGTCAAGAATAGGGTGCCTGACATCAACATGAACATCTTGAGTCATGACTGACGCTCAGAGTGCTTTCGTGTGCAGGCAAGGTCTTGCTGACAAGCCAGTGTATGAGGGCTGCAATCAGGAGAAGTATGGCAGCACTGGGCCACCTCTGTACAACCTAGGTGAGTTGAGACGATTAAACGTGCTATTGCTGTACATGAGCATGCAGCTTCCGAAGCGGCTGAGATGCTTTACAACAATGCTGCAATTATAAATGATGCTTGATTGCCGTATCACAGCTGCCATCAGTGACAACCGCAGCTGCAGGGCAACAGAATTGTAAATCAGTGATTGTGGGGTATCAAAAGGTTGTACACAGCATGCGGTGTGAAATCGCATATAGATGCAGCCGATTGAAACGGGGCCTTAGAGAGCAGTTTTCATATGGCAGGATTGCTCGCTCTCTAAGGCACCGTTTCAATCGGCTGCAGAAACAGAGGGTAGAGACCTCTCTACCCTCACCAAAAAGAGCATTGGTGCGACCTTTGTCTACCAGTGGCAACCTGTGTCCCCCTGACCGCAGGTGAGATTGACGTTGTCGCTGTTTGAAGTGATGTTTCAGAGATGGTTGGGCGAATTGGCAAGGGCGCTCAGGTAGGGGACTTCATATACACAGACTACGAACACACGGACTTTGTATGGTGAGATCATGTTTCAACACACCATGCAACAGAAAGTTGTGCACTCAAGGCCTCAACACAACATACAAAGCAGCAGTACCATGGTGCTAGCCTATAAATTCTAGGCTGAAAGCAGCCACAGCAATCCGCTGCATGAACGTGATTATGCATCACACCGGTGACGACGCTCCATCAGACATGGCAGTTGGGTGATCGCAAGTCTGGCTATGGCTTAGTCGCGGATTTGGTTGACTTTAAGCATTGCAGGCACTGCGCTGCCGTATGTATTGTGCAGGGACCGTAATGTAAAGCATGCAGTGGACTTGGCAGACATCTTCTTTAGATACTCACCAAGAAACTTCTAATTTGTGAAAGCTGGATGGCGAAGCAATGAAAAAGCTGTAAGTCATCAAGCTGTGGGCGGCAGCAATGTGATGCTCAAATGCTCGTACAGTTGTGTACCTTACATAGAGCGCGGATCTGGTCATGTCAACCATGATCGCGCATGCGCCTGACTTGCGTGAGACTCCTATTGTATATTGCGCGTGGCATTTAACACCTAGTATACCAGTTCGATGACCAGCTGCATTGCGGGACTTTGTACTGGTGACTAAAGGACTTTGACAAAGGCATTTTGCCGCCAGTCAGTGTTAGGTCAGACGTGCAGTAGAGTAAATGACTTCAAAATCATCAATGCCGAGCTTAAGCACGTGAAGTACACCTGCAGACGTTCTTCGTGTGCTACCCAGTACAATGCTGTTGCACTTTGCATACTGGGCTTCAACTGTTGTGTCTCAGGCCTATATGCATACTTTGTGCAACAACTACATACCGAAGTAGCAGTCGCATGCAGACGAGAACACGTGCCCGGGTGTCAGCTGGTATCTCGGGCCTACCCATCATACCTGATGCAGTGCAGCAGCTGATACTAGACCACCTGGCTGCTACCTATCCTGAGCCAGACCGCATAGACTACATTTTGTGGCCCTATAAGTCCACCTTGGCTTGGCTGCTGTTACTGCGGCTCGTTTGCAAGCATTGGGATCAGCACCTACAGCAGCTACCTGTCTGCACAAGACGCAGCAGACTGGAGGTCCTGCGCAACTTGTCTCAGCAGCACAATTACGCGCACTACATTGTGACAGCACGCCGCTCAAAGCGCGAACGAGTCAACGCAGTTCCACGTAAGATGACCCTACGCTTTGAAGGTGACTGCTGCAGTATCACCAGTACTGTCTCCATACCCAGGAGTCTCACACAAGCAGAAAGGAGCGGAGGCCTGCCAAGCAACACGCTCATGATCGTCACTCCCTTCGACCAGCTTTCACTTTTCGCTTTCAAGCAGCTGCTGGCAGATATCAACTGTCTGGATCAGCATCATTCAGCCCCAATGGTACTCAAGGTCACAACAGCAGCTATCAGTAGTAGCCGCATGAGCAGATTTGGCACAAGCCCTCAGCAACAACACATCAGCTGGATGCAGCACAATCCATCCTCAAGCTCAGAACCCTCGCAATCAGTGTCATATCCAGGAAGTCCTGATGTTGCGGCTGCAGACACGGCAAGTCAGCCAGATCATGCCAGTAGCCTTGAGCAGTTGATAGCAGTAGCAGCCCCTTTGTTGCAGCATTGTCTGCCTCACCTTGTGATGGAAGGATCAGCAGCATCAGGGGCTCTGTATTTTATCCCTACCAAGCAAGGCTTTTGCAGACGGATACCCCTCTACTCTGCACCATGAATCACATTCCTGGTCTATGTTGCAGCTCATTGTGAGTGCATATTGGCTTTGCATCCCTAGCATCTAGAGCAGTAGAAAGAATCTCTAATGTGGTGGCATGTTTGACGGTGCCCATGGCACCTGTGCTTGCAGCTGTAGCAAGAAATGAAAAGCATAACAATCTCCTTGGTAGCACACTCAGATGTTGTACAATTTCACTGCAACAGTGAATGATCATTTGTTGTTGTCTGGCATTGTTGTCTGGCACAAATATCTGGAAGGCAGGCCATTATGATAATGCATCTTCTGCAAAGTATCGCACACTCTGATAACGCTCAGCTGATCAGCATAGTGTGCCCCTGGCGGCTCACGTTTCTTGCACTAATTGAGATACTTCATGTCTGATGCAGCAGTACAGCTGCTCTATACCAAACAGCCAGAAGGTAGCTGCCAACCAAACAGCCAAAAGATCCATCAGCCTGCTCCTTGTATACGTAGTTATGACCTCAGGACTGTCTACTGTGTCCATAGTGAACCACTTCAGCTATAGTACTATGTTGCATGGCTAAGTTTTTCGTAGTACACCGTGTACTGTCACCGTCACACCTGCATGGTGCGCAGGTCAGTGTCCACCATGGCCAGTTGCTGGTCAGGCAAGGACCCCGGGCCTGGCGTGCCACTGGAAGATCTCGGTTGTTGAACAACATTGAAACAGTCAATCAAGCATATCTGTTGTTATTGTCTTGCCTTCTCTCGTGCATGCACCTCAGCTCGAAGTTTGATTATGTGTAATAATGTATTGTTGCTGTTTCTCAGAAACAGCAACAATACATCATTACACATAAGCATCAGTGATGCTGCTGAGTACATTTCTGGTGTGACACCGGGATTGCCTGGCTGAGCCAGGTCTTTGTTGGCTGAATGAATCAGCCAACGGTATCTGTAGTTATCCTACTTGAGTAATTACTTACAGCTACGCCAGTGTTGCATGTGAACTGTATTGTATGCATGCGAAGCTAAGTGAAAGAAAGTTTGGCTCATGCAGCAAAGTGAATGCAATGCTGGCTGATAAAACAAGCAACTGCTGCTCCGCCACCGTGGCGAAAAAGAAGCTGGGACATGTAGCAGGCTCCGAACCTTCTGCGACTGATTCCAACCAGTTTACCTGTAATACAGCACCATAGCACACAACTGTAAGTACCTTGGGGGCCATGGGGTGGCGACCCCAGCCGTGCGCTGCAATCCTTTTGCATAGATACTAAGTGTAGGTACGTTGATGGGGCGATAGGACATGCATCCGCTACCTGCTACACACAAGCAAACCCGCTCCGGCCATATGGCTCTTGGGCATTTGACTCCCTGGGGGATATGCAATGGAATGCCAACAGGCTCTCTCAGAGAGCCAAGATCATGGTCAAGAACACCAATGCTGCAACCTGCTAGTTGGCATGCATTCTACTGTACTATGTATGCATTGTTCAAGTAGGTGAGAAATCCTTGGCCCTGTTGATGTTACCCGCTGAATATATGCCCGATGAGCCTGGTATTGGCGCTCTCCAACGGGCGAGTTACTTCATGTAACTCTCAAATCGAAAATTGTAACCGCCTGCAGAGGTCTAGGCCTTTGCTGCCAGCCTGGCCGTAGTACGATTCAGCATTATAAAGGCCTGGGTCCCGCAGCCCTCTGGACGCTTGCCTACACCACAAGTGTACACCTGTGCCGCAGATGCATAAGCAAGTAGCGAAGCCGATCGGCCACACTTTGTACGCAAGGTGTTCAGCAGCAAGCAGCCATGTGAGTGAGCAGCGGGGTGGGTTGCTGTGATCGCAATGAACTGAGCGTATCATAATTAAAGTGTTGTATAATGGCTTGAGAGAGACGCTACCGAGTCCACTGCAGCACCCATCCTGCGTACCTGGTACGGCAGGGTGAGTCACCTTGAGTGATGACTTGGACCGGCTCACGTACCATCTTCTCCTGGCCTTGAGCAAGCGGACGGGTTAATATTTTAGCGTTCCCTATCAGTTTGCTGTACGGTGCATAACTCGGGCGGTGTGTGCATGTGGGTGATGTCACGTGAGGTGGTTTCTGTATTCGCCGCTACACAAGACAAGACGATTCACTCCGAGTACTCCTGTGCGTCTTCGATAGTCTTACCGAGAGTCTGAAGTTGATAGCTGACGCCAATTCCTCAAGTAAAGCAACCACTAGGTTACGTCCCGGACATTCAAAGGTGAACAGCAAGACTGTAGGTGCACAGCTGAAAGGCCCTACTGCTGGTGAAGGATGACTGTCAAGTTTAACTCGTTTTGGTCCTACTATACCAAGGCCAAGGTGCGCCTATGAAGTTCTAGAGGGCTGTCGCGAGAAGCACCACTTCGCAAGTCAGTGAAATACCCGTGCCAGGCTTGCATGCAGTGCAATCACAACAAAGTTTTCCTTCTTCATGTGTTTCTTCTTAATGTGTTTCTTCATCCGGGTGTGAGCAGTATGCATGATCGTGTTGGGGAACGCAGATGACAGAACGATCTGCTGCCGCTGCAGGATGGCCTGGAGGTCGCTGAGAAGCACAATGAAATGAAGCGCGTTCTTGGCCTGTTTCAACTTGTAGCTTTTGGTATGTCAGCAATCATTGGTGGTGGCATTTTTGTTGTCACTGGCATCCAGGCCAAGACAAATGCCGGGTAAGGCACCTGCAAGCTTGAGGACGCCAAGTGTTCACATGCTGACTTTCCTTGGGTGATGCGCACACTTCTTCACATGCCGCTATACCATACATTAGCTGATCACAAGCATACGCTGCTGCTGGTCACCCTCTGCAGGCCCGCTGTCATGGTGGCGTATCTTCTGAGTGGCGCTGCAGCTACCCTCACTGCTCTCTGTTATGCTGAGTGAGTTACACCAATGCACAACAGATGTATGTCTCCTGCCTGTTCAATTGGATTGCCGACCAGGCCTGCAAATAGTTCGACCAGCATGGTGTAAACACCAGGGCAGTTTTACACATTCCTTTCAGACCTGAACTAGATGCCTAATGACGCACTTGATGCACTCAGAGCATGTATTCAGCTGCATTGACCCACCTCATACCATACTATATTTTCTACACTTCTACATCACAACATGACCCAGCTGACTGGCACATCTGTATGTTGTGTTATGCACATGTAGGCTAGCCAGTGAAGTAGTCATCACAGGAGGTGCATTTGCCTATGCAACAATGATGTATGGAAAGGTGTGGTGTTACATACTATGCTATAGAAAGTTTAATCACATCACAAAATGCATTGCATTGCAACAGCTGCACAACACTTGAAGCCGGCTTGGGGCATCTAGGGAGTAGGCTGAAGCATTATACTCATGTCACACCCAAGCTTCAGGGTCCATAGAGTCTATGATCAAATGTTGAGAGTGACACTGTGCAGCAGACGATGCTGTCTAGCAGCCAGCAATGGACATGCATGCACAGGTGCCTACCTGGGACCCCCTGGGTGCTTTGAGCCATATCAAGTCGACTTCATCGTCCCTCACCACGGCATGCTCGTGCCGTTCTGCTTTGCTTGTTTTACCTCTGCAGCTGTCTGGCTGGTTGGTGGCTTCTAACACAATCCTGGAGTATCTGCTTGCTGCCAGTACTGTTGTCAAAGGGTTCTCAGGCTACTTTACCGTCCTCATAGGTATGAGTATTCAGGAGTTCATGTGCACACATTATACTACTAGTAGGTACTAGCAGGACTCAGTGCACAGGACTCTGCTTGGAAATTGAGGTCTGCGGTGCCTGTCTTGATATGAGTCTAATTGCATCATGTTGATCTCCCCCTTCTGAATGTTACCTCCTGTGCCTCTTGTATATAGGTCAACCCTCTGGCAGTCTACAGTTCTGTGTTGCCTCCTGTGGTAATCAAGCCTCTGCCATCATCATTGACCCAATAGCCCTCGCTGCTGTTGTGATCCTGACACTCATCATGGCCTTTGGGGTGAAGGAGTCATTCTGGTTCAATGCGGCAACAGTGGTCATGTCAGCAGTAGCGATACTGCTGTGCATATTCATGGGTGAGTTTGATCTTCATCGGCATGCTGAGGTTCCTTTTGGCGATGCTTGTGCAATTCCAAGCTGACCAGGTTCTTGTGTGATGTTCCCCATTTGTTCAAAGTGTGGTCGACCACAAGGTTGTTGTTGTCACCCAGTAACAACCAGCAATTGCCTTGCCTCTTGTACGTCACAGGTGCTCCCAGGGTAGACAACAGAAATTTCACACAGCCTGATGGCTTCGCTCCCTTTGGCATTGGAGGGGTGGTCAAGGCAGCCTCAAGCGTTTTCTTTGCGTACGTGTGCACATGCTTACAGATGACCTGCCTCCCAGTCAGTGAGCGCTGTCCACTGACTCATTGCCGATATACTTTACTGGATGTTGCACTGTTTCACTTCTGTTATCACCATCTCAGCAGAAGATATCATCTGCAGTTGTAGATGCCTATACTGCACGTAAGAATAGCCATGCTGATTGTGCTTATAATTAACGTATGCAGATATGTTGGTTTTGATATGATTGCCAATGGAGCTGAGGAGGCGCGTAACCCCCGGCGTGACATTCCCCTGGCCACTGCCTTGTGTCTGGGAATATGCACGTTGCTGTATGCAGCAGCGTCAACAGTCATCGTTGGTGAGCATTTATACATATCCAACAAGCATTGCACTGGTTTCTATTAGTCACTATTATGACCTGCACACCTTGCGTAATCTCTTCTACCACCATCATGATCATGATGCCTCTGCCTACTCGTCACTTGGAGTGTGGTGGGTTTCAGGGAGTAGTGCCGATTGGTAGCACTCCCTGCAGCTGCATCAGTGCACTACAAAGACCCTGTTACAAATGCCTCACAACTCAAATCTGAAGCAAAGAGTCAGTACAGCGTCACTCTGCATCTCATCAACAAGTTTTGGTGTGCTATGGTGATGACCTGCGCAACACCTGTGCAACCATATCTTTGCCTTCCTGCAGGCATGGTTCCTTACTATGAGATAGACTCCAATGCTCCCTTCAGTGTGGCATTGGCCAAGTACTACCCCGCGGCCAGCTACATTGTCAGTATTGGAGCATGTGCAGGAACATTCAACTCGGCATTCGCAGGGCTGTATGCAATGAGCCGCCTGATGGTGGTCATGTCACGCTGCCGGCTCATTCCAGAATTTCTGGTGAGCTGGCTTGGACACATACGCTTCAGTACTAGCAGAGCCTGTGTTGGCAAATACAAACCCTCATGCAGCGGCATCTTTGAGCCATGCTTGCTGGATTGCTCAGGCTAGCACAAACCAACTCTCTGCTGCATCCACACATGTGCTTCGTCACTTCTACACGTCAGCAAACGTTCCTTCGACCTTGCATTGTCATAGTGTATGCCTCATATGTCGCTACTGTGTTATGCACGCAGGCCAGAATCAACCCTCGGACCCAGGGCCCCATCGTTGCTACTGTAGTTGCTGGCACCGTCATCGGCCTGCTGGCGTTCTTTGTACCGCTCATTGTTTTGGCCGATCTGGTATCTATGGGCACCTTGGTGGCATTCACCGTGGTCACCATCAGCGTTGCCGTCCGCGCTCGCTATGTCACCAACACAGGCATCCCGAAGTGGCAACTTCTCGTACCAAGCTTCCTGGTCGTGGCTGGCTCCTGCTTGATAGCATTTCCGTTTTATTACAGATTCCACTGGGGTATCTACGCGGCTGGAGGGGCTCTGTTCATCGCCGGTGTTGTTGTATTCTACACATTGCCAGTTGTTTACCGGCCTGAAGGCTTCGCAGTGCCACTCAACCCCCTCCTGCCCTGCTTGGGAGTGCTCGCCAACATCTTCCTCATTGGTACGTCAAGTGTAAATTGGTGCAGCTGTCAGTGAGAATTGAGTTCCTATTTGTCTGTTCAAAAAAGTAAAACAGATGGCACCAGTCAGCCACACATGCGGCCGATGGCAATATTGCTATGGCTGATGAGTAGTTCATATATCCCGATTTCAGCACTATGATTACACTACAATATTCTGGATCCTTCAAGGTAATAGACTGTCTTGCAAATTCTAGCAGGTCTTTGCCATTTTCTTGAAGCATAGTACTATTTGAGTCAAGCCGATGATCGATTGAAGTTTGTGTCATCACAGCTTCATCAACACATGCAACTGCTCAATGTTGCACTACATCCCCCCTTATATCCTGTACCATACCTACACCACTCTCTTTGCAGGTTCTCTTGGTCCCAGCACGTGGGTTCCCTGGTGTTACTCCATGTTGGCAGCTGTGGTGTTGTTTGTGCTGAATGGCTTCTACCAGAAGCGGTCCTGGTGGAACAAGGGGGGCAAAGAGACGGTGTATGAGGACGTGGACCCACTGACAGTGACAGACTTGCCAAGTTTCACAAGGAGAACAAGCAGCCGCCTTGGAGGATCATTCCAGGTGAATTTGCAGCTGCCTTGGATGTGAACATGTGTATTGTTTACTCGAGCTGCCCTGGTGATCTACCAGGTAGTACCTGTGCTCTATACAAATTTAGTTTGGGCTGTCAAGAGCCATTTCATCTTCATCTCTGTCTGAAATCTCTCTTTGCTGGGCTGCTGCTGCTGCTGCTGCTGCTTCCTATCTTCAGTCCCCTGTGGCTCCAGGAAGTGACATTCTCAAGGGCCCATCTGAATTTGATGTCAAAGATGATGGAGCTAAGGCCGGCGTCAAGAGTGATGCAAGAGACATGGCATCGAGCTAGATTGCTGTGACCATCTGGCCAGCTGAACAGCAGACATGCACTTACTTTGGATCACTATATAACCGCATGGACTGCCTTTATATATATAAACTACCCATCAGCCATAACAATGGACTGCCTTTGTCTTGATTTCTAAGGCTTTGCATACCTGGGTGTCATGGTTCTACACCTGCAAGAACACACGTTGAAGCTGCTCTTGTCAAGGCTTCTCTGGTTGTGTACAGGTTGAATGTTGGTTGATTTGGAGACGGTTTACATCAAAAAGCTTGCTTCAATCTGGCTGTGTACATTGTGGCATACGAATAAAAACGTGCAGAATGTTGATGGTGTCCTTCTGATAGTTGATCCAGCTCACCCTGAGCACGAGCGGGAGCAGCTATACCTCAAGTATCACTGTCAACGTACCAACAAGAGTACAGAGGTTGATGAGGCGGCATGCTGATTTGCCGCTGACCAATTGGGTCTGAACGTTCAGAGTCAAGCTTGGCTCTTGTATGATGTTGCTTGCTGTATGCAGTTGGTACCTCGTGGGCTGTTTTGCATATCGATTATGCTCATGGCCTGTAGCGCTGTGGCAATGTTAGCATATGTTGGGAGTTACGGCTATCAACTTGGTGCTGGCTGACTCTGATTTGTTGACCTGACTTTTGCCTATTGGTGCACCTGAAGTGATGCAAACTCCGGCGAAGTTAGTTGAGTCGTCACTAGCCTATGAATGCATGCTCATATGAATAGCATGGCCGTTTGCATGTTGAACAGGAAAGGACGCCACTTCAGAGTACTATTTGTTTGCTAGTGTGGATTATACTGTGAGATGTCTGCTCAGCCACGAGTGCAGTCAACACAAGTTCTCGATTGCACTTTTTTGTTGTTCAGCCTATGCTGATGTTGAGACGCAGCCCACTTGTTATACTCAACCAAACTGCAGTGCAGATGCATCTGAACCATGACACAAGCTAGCTTGTCAATATGTTCTGGAATCCTAGACACGGCTATGACTTTGTTGGATTATGATGGAACATCACTGAGAGATTTCATGATACAGTCCTGTACCATTGTGCCAAGTTGGCGACTGGTCAAGTTTTGCAGTGTGGCGATGATATTGTGATGTTCTGGATGGCTCCGGCCGCGGTATTAGTCAGCTGCTCCTGTGCTAGTTGAAGTTTGTACATCAGTTGCGTGATGCATCAAGCTGCTGTGCATGTTTCATGTTATGCTTTCTTCGCATTGCTATGTTTCTGATACGTTATTCCTACCTGGGCTAGTATGCATAACTAGATTGCGCATGCCAAGCGTCAAGCACTACACAGGCTAGCGGCAGGTGCTGTGTGATCAGATGCAGTATTAATGCTCTGTACCATTTTCATCAGTCAGCCCTTGAGACCAGTGGGGTGACCGCTTGGTCTTAGCTGGTGTCTCAAGATGGTCTGGAGACTCGTTATGTACGCTCCAACTCAAAATCATGAGCATGTGTGCAACAAAGTGGGCATGTGGTACACACTGCTGCTTGCATGAATGAAGCCTTCATTTGTGACAATGTGTTTTGCTGCCCCGTAAGCAGCATGCAAGTCCCCTCCTCTGATCAATACATCCTTAAGGGTGTAAGAATGTAGACGGGGCTGGTTGTGATCTGGATATTTGCAAGTGCATTCATATTTGCTATATGCGTCGTATGGCCGGAGCGGGCTTGCTTGTTTGTTTTGTTTGTTTGCTACAGTGTTTTATGGTAAGGTGGCCATGGAAGGGAGTTCTCAATAACCAATCGTCCTGTATTCCAAAGTGATCCTAAGCAAGTGCCGTACCAGTACAAAGGGCGACCTTGTGAATGAATTATGTTGTGGTGCGTGTACATACCCACGCCAGCATTGCATCATGCAGTGCAATGAATGCATTTACGTTGCTGCATGATCCAAATCTTCTTTCACACTACACGCCACTTGACCTGCACTGTGATAAAGGTGCTGAGCTTGATACACTAGAACTGGTTGATTGCACATGAAAGATGTGTTCCACCTGCACCTCATACCATAAAGAAGTCTACTACTGCCAGTGAGTGACCACCTGACTACTGTCTACGGTGGACAACGCAGGGCGCGTCTACTAACGGTAAGGCTGAAACTAGTGGTACTATCATGTGACACACCATCTTAATGTAATCTGCGTCCCTTGCAGGTAATTCACTGTCGGCAACTGGATGGGACTCAGGTTCAGAAGCACAAATCTAACTCTTGATGACACAGCTCTGGGTGCCGGCCGCGGTGCATGATTTGCAGCAGTGTTGAGCATCTTCTATGTTGCATGGGTAAGTTTTTCATACAATCAACACTTGGAAGTCATGAGCATGACCACACACACAATCATCATTTTGTCATAACAGGTAATTACCTGTCTTTACGTGACCCGCTTGTGGCTCCAAAACCGTTTTCTCAGTGACATCTGCAACTGGCATTATACCTGTATGATACAAATGCAATTGGGCCACAGCTCTGGAGCACACCGCCTGTGTAGTACACATCACAACCTGTGTTGGGCTACTACCCCATCTGCAGCTGCCCTTGGCAACACCCAGCAAGACTTAGTTGCTGCAAACGCTCATCATCCATCTGGGCTGTCACAGCGCACAACTCAGATCAGCACTAACGTATACTATGTAGCAAAAGCGAACAAACCCCTCAACTTCA
The DNA here is from genome assembly GCA_001630525.1 of Coelastrella sp. M60. Taxonomy (NCBI): domain Eukaryota; kingdom Viridiplantae; phylum Chlorophyta; class Chlorophyceae; order Sphaeropleales; family Scenedesmaceae; genus Coelastrella; species Coelastrella sp. M60. Next base: position 12,140 of record LWCB01011352.1, read on the forward strand.
CTAGTTTATAGGATCCACTGGCAGCTGTCCTGTGTTGACTAACAATACATAACAACATATTTAGCGGGTGCAAACAAAGTCTGACATATGCGGCCTCATAGTCTTCAAGTCAAAGATGCCCTTGACCATCACCCAATGATACTTACTCAGTGACTGCTTGAGCCCCGACTCGGACTCGTCATCATTCAGCAAGTTGATCATTTGTCAACCCCCTTGTACATAGTCAATTTGAAATAGAGAGGGAGAAGACATGAATAATGAGAAGCTCATTCGCACTCATTTTTGAATCTCACAATTACAAGATATTGAGCTCACACTCCCTGGACTACATGACTCCTCATGAGGTCAGTGATCATGGCACCACCACCAAATACCAAGACGTCTTCCTTTGAGACAGGCAATCAAAACAAATGAACCACCTCACCCAAACAAACAAGGCCAGGCCATCAACAACATGCAGCATCATCGTTACGTTACACAATCAACAACAAGATCACCATGATTAGCAGACGGGCCTGATGGTGTTGATCATGAACATGTGAGCATGAAATAGTGCAACAATATCAGCAGGAGTCAGTAACAATGGATGTCATGTTTATGCCTTGACAACGATCGCCAACAATCATTGTACAGCAACAGCCATACAAACCTTACCTGCCAATCAAAGCACCATCTAAAAAAGCCCAAACAGTATCATGAGCAACAAAGTCCAACAATGCACCTCCCTCCCCTGCTGCTGCTGCTGCTGCTGCTGCTGCTGCTGCTGCTGCTGCAGGCAACACCGTCTCATACACTACTAAGCCATAGTACTGACCGTACTGCTCCATTGGCAGCGGATATGCTGACTCAGACTGGACAGCTGTCCTGCTGCTGATTACAAAATCAGGATTACGTAATCTATGAGAATCATCACCGAGTGATTCTTGCTGTGCGCGGAGACTGCTATGCATTGCAACAACCGCTTTTTGCTGCTGCTGCTGCTGCTTCTGCTGCTGCTGCTGCAACAGGGTATTGCTACAGTAGCCGCTGCTGCTGCCCCACACTCTGCAACTGCTGCTGAGCTCATCTAAGGCCTCCATGACATACAAGCCGTCACTAAAAACAACATTGTCATAACGCTTTGAAGGGACAGGTGGTGGCACAGCAGGAAGCTGAGAGATGTCCAGGTCCTGAGCAGCTGCTAGCACAGCACGCACAGCAGCAAACTTGTCTTTGCTGCTGCCGCTGCTGCCACTGCTGCCAGCAGCACCAGCAGCGTTACCTACACTACCACTTTCCCCTATGGGACAGTTGTAGTCATATGAAGTGATGTGTGGCGAGAAGACCTCCCGACCGTTGCTGCTGCTGCTGCTGCCTTGTTTCTGGAATCCCTTTCGCTGCTGCTGCTGCTGCTGCTGCTGCATTGCTGCTAGACTGTGCAATCGCCATAATTCAGGACCCGGCGTCTTGGTGAATCCATCAGCCCTGTTGAAACCAACATCAGCAGCAAACGCTTCTAGCAGTGCTTGCTGCTGCTGCCGCCGCTGCTGCTGCCGTTGCTGCTGGGGTTTTATCAAGCTGCTAAACACATTCGTACCCGCCCACGGTCCAAAGTTCGTCCCACCATGTGCCATATACAAATTGACACTCCCTGTGTTATTGTGATATGTGACAATCTCTGTCAGTGTTTTTGCCACTGCTTCTGCCGATGTTTTAGCCATTGGTTCTCCCCAATGTGTCAACCACCCAGTGTAGTATTCAACACAGAAGGGAGGGGACTTGCCGGGAGGGTTGAACCTGCAGCAGCAGCAGCAGCAGCAGCAGTCACAGCAAATATTCATATGCCGCTGATGCATTACAATCTACATCAATACCCCTATATATAAACGGTACCTTTCATTCATCTTCAAACACACTATCACTATCAAAGTCACAGGTGTGCTACTACTACAAGGTGTAGCCAATGCTTTACTATTTTTGTACTATATGAACGAATTGCTGTCGTAATGGTTTGTGTGTTATTACCTTTTCTGCAGTGCAAAAGCTTCTTTGACATTTGTTGTTGGTCCAAAGTCCACAGCAGTCAACACATCTCCACCTGGCAGACTGCCCATCAGCAGAGGAAGAAGAGCAGCACCATCAACAGTATACAATAACACCTGGCAGCAGCAGCAGCAGCAGCAGTGGTGGTGGCAGCAGCGGCAGCAGCAACGCATTTTTACATCGTGAACATGGCTGGTACGCTGTCATTGATTCTCGCGCCCCTCCTCTGATACTTTGCACCATGATTTGCAGTGCCATCAACATGCATGGGTTTTGGGTACGAACTACGCACTCATCATCACATGGAATAGAACATGCAACTTGACAAGTCACGAATGCATACGACACATTTCGCAACCATCATAAACTCGTACCTTATCGCCCATATATTCTCTAACCAGGTCAGCCAGGTGTCTCAGATACATCTTATCACCGCCATAATAGCCATACTCATTCTCAATCTGCAACAATGCACAGAAGCAGCAGCAGCAGCAGTGCATTGCAGCCGGTTCTCGTCAACTTCATTTAAGCACAGTACAGTACAAATATGCGCTTCCATGCACAGATCCATGCATTGTATGCCTGGTAACCCTTGACAAAACCAGGCTTTGTTACTATAAAGACTCCAGACTTTGTCAACTCGTTCCATGTCTCAAATTTGCAGCTGCAAATGCACAGCAGCAGCAGCAGCAGCAGCAGCATCACTGACCTGCACCATGATAATGGGTCCCCCCTTGTCATATGTGAGTCCCGCCAACTCTTGTAACAATTTGCCCCACCAGACATCAACATGATGGAGGTATGCCGGATCACTGCTGCGTAGATGAATGGAAGTATTCTGAGCCAGTAACCAGGCAGGGAAACCACCAAACTCCCACTCTGCAATGAAAGCAGATGTTAGACGCAAACATACAACATTGTGAGTACAAATCAGAAGCCATACCTACATTGACATGAAGAAAAGATCATTGACAAGAGAATGAAAAGGTCACACTCAATGAAAAATATAACAGCAGAAGTTGTTGGAAAGCGATTTGAGACATACTCCATTGCATTCATAATACATAAGGAGCAATTCACCTGCACATATGTAAGGTCCTGGTCTCAATAGCACCAGTAGTCCCTGATCAGCTGCCAGCCTGATAAAACCTGGTAAGTCTCTCCAGCCTGAGAATGGCAGCACGCCTTCAGGACCAGGACTGGACGGCTGGTGGAAATTCCAGGGTATATAGAGCTAGAATGCATTGTGACAGCAGCAGCAGCAGCAGCAGCGGCAGCAGATAAAACTGGTAAGCAGCAGATATGCTAGCAAAGATAAATGGATTCACTGCTGCCGATGTTTTGTGGTGATGAATGGAATCCTGGTTCTACTGTTGCTGCTGCTGCTCACATACAACACTGTTCAGGCTCAAGTGGAGCAGCAACAGCAACAGCAGCATCAAGGTTTCAATATATAGCAGTCTGACATGCCTTGATATTCATAGTGCATTGACTTGCTAACAATACACAGCAAAACTATGTTGAAATAACGAATATTCCCTCCGTGTGACACCTTTGGGGTCAGCCAAATGACCCACAACCTGGCTGGCAACAACAGAAACAGCACTGTCTGGACTTCCGCTGACTAATCCGGAACACCATGGAATCGATCCCGCAACTGGGAGATTACAATGATTGGACAAGATCATTCACCTGGATAGCATTCAGCCCCAGGGCCTTGATCCGCTGCAATCTATCCAGCCATAAATCAGGTGGAATGCGATGATAATGCATCGACCCAGAAAGGATCTGAAACGGCTGACCATCACGCATGAACTGATCGTTCTCGATCGTAAAGGATCGCTGCGGCTGTTCGGAGGATGTGTAAGCAGTACTGTCAGTTGCTGCTGCTGCTGTTGATTCTGTTTGGTGGTTATGGACTGCTGCGGGCGCTGTTGCTGTAGATAAAAAGGCTTGTAGCGCAGAGTGCGGGTGCAATAACGTTCCTACTAATGCTATAGAAAAACAGAAAGCAGCAACTGCTGTACGCCAGTGGCGACAAAGGAAGACTCGGGCCATCTTTTGTACAGCTGCTGTTGCTGGATGATCCTTCACGCAAGAGAGCCTAGAAGCTCATGCACCTGCACAGATGTAAGGCATAACATATACCATGTACCTTCGTGTGATTGAGAATGCTTTCAAGATTGCCTTGGTCTGTAGCGGGGCTTTCCCTCAAGCATTGGATGGCGAGATTTCAAGCTCTGCACGCATGCTGGGAAGCACGCACCTACGTATGCGCATCAACCAGCAGATATCAAACGCATATACTGTTCATCTAGCTGTTCAATCCCAGATGACTCAACGAGCGCACGAAGACATGTCCTGATTGAAGACGAGTCACAGCTGTCGATGTTTGGGCACCTGTTAGCAGTCTAAAGACATACACATTCTTACAAATGTTGATGATCAAAGCTTCCTGCAAGAAATTGCATGAGTTTGCTGAGCATCTGGCAAGTAACTGTCCGTTGACTCATCCAGTGGAGACGCTACAACAACAACGCTCGCTTGCCGCATCGGCTGAGGTGATATCCATGAAACGATAATTGTCATTTAGGGACTTGTTCCACCGCATATTGAAGAGACGTGTCTCGTTCGTCGATGTAATCATCATCATATGGGACCCGCAGATGGAAAGGCGTATGCTTAGCAACTATCTGTACGTGAATCCTGCAAACGCTTGCAGTTGTTCACAGCACTTGATAATTTGTTCCGCCTCACTGATAGCAACAGTGGCCTCAGGTCGCCCGGCTTGGGAGAGGCCCAGCTGAGGCAGAAGCAGAGCTCAACCGTCAACAGCTCGCACCGTAGCCTTCAACAGCTCACTGAATATGTGCCTTGTGATGAACAGTTGACAAGAAACGTCGTATGCTCGCCTCAACTACCCTTGTCCTGGGCCAACATCAGCAGTATTCACCGCCAAGAGGGTGCTACTCCACCGATAAATCAAACACCAGTAAAGTGCATCGCTGTGGTTGCATGAGCAACTCAAACCCATCTGCTGGGTCCTGAAAGTTGAGTTCTGGGCACTGCTGTCAATACCGCCAACGGCTGTATAGCGCTGTCCACTTGACCGGCAGTGGCTATCACTTCAAGATGCTTTTGAGCCCTGCCGCAGAGGCTGCACTGTGGTTCAGTGAACTGATGCAGGACTCAACAAGCATCTTAGAGTGATATCCGCTGTAAGCAATGGCATGGCTTACAACAGTTGACAACCAAAACAAGCAAAGTGTAACTTATATCCACTGCCAGTGCCGTCGCACGCTTCACTTATCGGCACTGCTGCTGCTGCTGCTGCTGCTGCCCCAATGAGTGCAGCAACTGCTGCTGTAGCTGCTACAGCTCCAGTATAATGACTGCTGCTGCTACTGCTGCCCAATAGTTCCGCTACTGTGGCGCAACATGCACAATTGCTGTTCCATAACTGCTGCTGCTGCTGCTGCTGCTGTTGTCATTCCCTCTCCCACCACAATGGCGGTGATGTTGGTAGTCGAGCAGTCAGTATCTCACACCCTGTTGCTGTTATTAACAACTGATGTTCAAATTGTGCACTTCTCTGTCCGTCAGCTGTCACAGCAGTCCAACCATCAGGCCACATGATGTCACGCCAGGTGCCAAGATTCACCATGGGCTCAATGGTGAACACCTGGCAGCAACAGCAGCAGCAGCAGCAGCAGTGGTGATGGCGGCAGCATTCAATGTGCATTGGAGTTGATCTACATCACACATCAAGGATGGGCGTCTAAAAAATGGGGAAAACAGATTCTCTATACAGCACATGCATCAAAAACTAGCAAGAAGTGCAACAAGGCAAAACTACGGATTGTATTCAGATCGAATTGTCCAAGTGACCACCTTGGATCCTACGCTGGTCAACATACCTGCCCCTCCTTCATGACACCAACTGCTTTGTTGT
>LWCB01011356.1:0-13351 GCA_001630525.1 Coelastrella sp. M60
AGCGTATCAGCGGTCTCATCTATGAGGAGACCCGTGGTGTGCTGAAGGTGTTCCTGGAGAACGTTGTGCGTGATGCAGTGACCTACACAGAGCACGCTCGCAGGAAGACAGTTACAGCTATGGACGTAGTGTATGCTCTAAAGCGCCAGGGCCGTACCCTGTACGGTTTCGGAGGCTAAGCAGTTTGTCCTACTGCTGTGGATGGCTTGACAGTCATGTGCAGCTGGAGCCATCCCCACAATCCTAAATTGGTGTTTTTCAACACCACCACTGCTCTGGAACACAGTAACAGCACGTTATGTGCACCCATTGAGTGTTGCTGTTGCTGTACACTTGTGTTTCCATGCACAGCTGCATCAGATGCTCTGTCACAAGCTTGATTGAATCAGTGCAGACACTACTTAACCTGTCGTACTGTATCTCAGCAATATGCGGTGCCTGCTGGATGACTGCAGTACTGGCAGTGCTGTGAATATGCAGGGACCAGCAAAAGTAGAACTGTGTGCATGCCAAAGTTTGCAACATGTGATGAGCTTGCCAACAGTGCAGCTGCAGAAGTGGCTAGACTACATTATGTGCAAAAGACAGGAGGGCAGTGTACTCGCATGTGTGTTGATGATCGGTCTTCAGCCTGAAGTATGGAATTCATGCAATTGACACAGTCGGTTGGATGACAGAGCTGCCAGCTCTCAGCGAGACCGCATGCAACCTGTGACATGGGTTTGATTGTAGGAACATTTCTGTGTTGGCTTTGGTCAGATTTGTTGTTCACCTTGCATTCACTTGTATTGTCAACTTGAAGTTGTTTGCAATTATTGATGAATGTGTGTGCCAGCCTTATTACTACTGCCAGGTTAGTGCAACAGTTGGGCCAGCTACCAGCAGGTGCTGATCATCATCAATTGCTGAATTCAAATGCCCTACAAGTGGCACTCTGTTCCTATGCAGCAGAGTCAAACCACACTGCAAGAGCTCACAGGCTGTTGGGTTTCAGGAACCCAACATTATCTCTCGTGGTACTTACATTGACATCATTTGAATGTGAGACATGACACACAACCACGCTGCACAGCTACCTGGCACTAGCGCTTGTGGACACTCAACCACCCAGAGCAAACCAGTTCAATGGCAGAATGTTACACATGACAACTTCTTTCCAAGGTTTGAGATCCCTGTAACAACCGATCTATGCAACCATCAGCCGGGCTGGCTGCGTATACTATGCTTGGCTATGTGCACTTGTTCATGCAAACTTTATCATGTGCAGGCAATGGATGATTCACATGACATGAACAGCTCCAAAGGGTCTATAAGCAGTGCATATTCTTGACTGAACTTCACTGAATTCCACAGTAGACACCAAACCACTTGCAGTCCAACACCAAGTCAACACACAACAAAAGTACAAAGCACCTGGAGACAATCTTCGAGGTGTCTTGACGTCAACATGAGGTATATCCCGCTTGTCAAGCAATCGTCAAGGCTGAATTGAGTTGTAGTCAAAACACTGCAGTGCATATCACATGACCCCCGTGCTGTTTACACATGCAGATGTGAGCTGTGCCTAAACAAACCTCAGTAATTTATGCTCGCCTCATTCCTCTGTGCGGAGTGTATATCATACTTGATAATTGTAACAAGCTGCCTAAAGCACACATGAAGCATGTACAAGTCTGCAGGATGCTCTCTCAACTCGTTCATAGGAATCACGTACGACTGCAACAACTCTCCGCCCACTACCTTTACCTCACCAGCCGCAGCCAGTGAGTAACGCTTGCTGCCTGTCATAGCAGTATGGTCTGTCAAACATCCACAGCAGTGGCTGGAATGTGCTGCCAGCTGGGCCCTTGGTCTGAACCTTTGCATTGCACCCATCCTGCACATCAACAGATGCGTCGGTCTGCTCTGGGCCACTTGGTGCAGCTGCTGCGGCCTCAGATACCTGAGCCTTGCTGCTGCTCTTGGTATGGAACATACTGCTGGCCCAACTGCTCCATGTGCTGTTGGAGGATGATTTGCTGCTGGCTGCTCTGAAGTCTTTCGGGTTCACAAACTCAGCTTTGGTGCGTGTTACCTCATCAATGAATGGGTAGATGATCTGCATGATACAAACAGGACACTGCTTTAACGTAGCTCTTCTAGGAAGACCGCCACCTACATGCTTGCCTGACTACAAACAATCGCTTTCAGCTGAATGCATTGTGCAGCTGTGTAAAACAGGCTGCTGCTGTTGCTGACAGGCTACATACGCATGGAACTGCGCCAACAGACGAAGGCATCCTGCAGTTTGCTGAGATGTCCAGCAGCAGGGCCTACTCCTAGTCCCCTCCCAGGCTACCTTGTAAGCAATCTGAAACACACTGGGAGCGTTCACTATATATGCCTTGTGCAGACGCTCAGGATAGTGGTTGGCCAGCATCTGCAGCACACTGATGGTTGTGCTGAGGGGCGGAGCATTGGCTGGCGAGTACACTGCAAGATAGGGTACACCATGGCATAGAGCACTGGGACATGCTGTCACACACAGCAGCAGCACATTACACCGAATGCTGATAACTTGCTTCAATCTTGAAACTTCCTTGCACTACTGTTGGGCAGCAGCACACCACTGAAACAACACCAGCAGCTGCATGATGTTCAGGCAATGTCCACAGCTACTCTGCAGCAGAACAACTGTATGTAGGTCTGACAGTGACGATCACAGAGTATGAAACACACCTGTCATATCCAAGATCCAGACCCACTGTTCCTGGCCGTTCTTCATGTTCTTGATTGCTGTCTCGAGCACAAAGCTCATGTAGCGCAGGTACTGCATGACAGAAGCCTTGAGTTATCAATGCTGTGCATGCAGCTCTGAAACTGCATAGAGGGAGGCACATATACTGGCATATGCATAGATGAACCAATGTTATGAACAGGCTTCTATTGGCAATGCAAGCTATTGCAGCAGGGCTTCGCCTCAACACACGGTGGGCTACTATTATGCAGGAATGATGCTTACTGTCTCAGCTTCACTGGGTGGCATGGCTTCTTTCCGCTTGCGAAACATCTGCACAGCGCACACACAGAATGGATTCAGATGAGAGTGCACAAATGTACGAGCTGGCTGTGATACAGGGCGCAACCAAAGGTTCACCCCCCAGCACTGCACTTGGCTACCAGTTACACCTGCACCACTAACTGATGAATTCCTCACCACAATGGAGCGGCCCTCTGCGTCATTGCCATCAACGTACACCCAGCCCTCCCTCATGTATCTGCAGTTGCTGAACTCTGACCGGTCAAGTTCATCTACAAACAGCAGCACACACACGGACGGTCAGACTGTATGTCGCTGGTAAGTTGAACACAGTGGTTTCTTATATGTCCGCCTTTACCCAACTCAAGAGCAAGCCATAGTCATGATAGCTGGTGGCGTGCATGCATACCAACTCTGTGCTCCTTCCTCCACTTCAAGGTGGCTGCCAGCATATCGTGTGCCTTGGTGACGTCCATACCACGCGCCCTCAAGTAGCGCTGCAGGCAGCTTTCATCACAAACTGCAGCAAGCAGGGCATCCCACAGGCCATGAGGACTAGTTGCTGCTGTGCATCCCAACCTGAAGCCTCTTAGCAGCATACCATGTCTGCAGACCTTGAAGACTATACTTGGACTTTCAATAGAGCTATGGGACCAGCAACGTGCACAAATTTGCTGATCCTGTGGTTGCTGGTGCCGTGCGCAAGCTGCAGGTGCTACTACGCAGTGAGAACTGCTGCAGACTGCTGATCACGCATCATAAGCCAGTACGCAGCATTATAATATTATCAAAGCTATTTGTAGGCTTTCTTCAGCTGCATTCAAACTGCGCAAGGTCGAGCACCGTCGGAACGCTACCAGCCCAGCTGGTCAGAGCCGTTCGAAGGCAGAGTCAGTGGCCACTCACATGCTTCGTCCCAATTGCCACTTGCCAGTAAGGCATCTTTAAGCTGTGCAGCGGTGCCATGGTGGTGCCTCATCTGGCTGCAGTGATGTGCGAGGGAACACCGCTTGTTGAGAGGTGATGATGTGACCAACCACGCTAAAATATAAGCTGCTGTAGTAATATTACAGATGCTTGAGAGGGGAAGCAGGCGGTGCCTTGAATTAATCACTGACAATGCCTCGGACAAGCAGTTGCACACTCTTACGACAGGAAGCCCATACAACGACCAACGTTTATAAGGCAACAAGTGCATCATTCGTGGTGCTACTTCTTGGACTCGCCCGTACCTACCCGGGACCCAAACAGCGATGTAACTCGTGCCGTTGCAAGCTGCTCGGCAGCAGCCGGACAGCTAGACACCGTGTGAAAGAAAATGACGTGTAATAGTTTCCCTGCAATTCTTTCTTGGTATTACAGCACATGTGATGTCAATGTCCAGCGTACCTTGGAAACTGTAGAACAGGACGTAATCACATGCAGTGTTCGCCAGGAGTTTCTCTGATTACCTGGGATATTTCCAGATAGTCATTGCTGTCAGATTCTCCGACAGAGGCGCCGGACCCCTGATTGCTGTTGTTGCTTTGGGCTCACGAACAGCAGTGCGTTGCCACCCATGTCGAGAAGGCTATGAAAATTGTGTAATATGCTGTCAATTCCGTTGGTACTTCATCCTGACAGCAACCGAGGCATGCAAGCCGTTGTACAGTGGCAGCATGGCCTGTCAAACCCGTGTAGCTGCGCTGACATCTATTCTTGTCTACTGGGTTGCAGTGTATGAGTGCCATTGTGGTTACACTGCAGCGACAGCGACAGCCATGCACAAGCATCTGACAGGAGCTCTTACAGCTGGTAAGGCCACATGAACTGCGGTTTCTTGTGGTGTAGTCGCAGCGATTTATTGGGTTGGTGTGTAGCATGCCATTGATGCATGCATGCAGCAACAGGCTACTTGCATCAACCCATAACTCCTTGCTTGCTGATGCCCGCAGAATCACGCCAAGATCATAGACTGAAGACAGCACTGGCAGCAAAGAGCAGAGTGAGCCCTGCAGAAGATGCCAACCAAGCCAACCAAAGGTCCCTTGCAGTGCAGTACGCAGGATCAGCAGCAATAGCAGTAGGTGGCCAAGCACAGCTCATGCGACAGCAGAGAGACCCCCTGCATGAATTGACAGCAGGCTGTTCTAGTGGTGCCAGGGCAGCAGGACCGGGGTCACTCTGGGCCAGTGGCATCCAAGCAGGTAACCTACCTGGACAAATGTGCACTGATTCATTACAATGCATGCATAGCCGTGGCTACAGAAAGCCACATTGCATTGCTGGCGAGTACTGCTTGATGGGGTAACAGCAAGTACCCTGCAATGTCAAGCCATGCTTCTATGTAAGACATCACATACTGACTCTGTAGGATGACCTGGCTGCATCACATGTGTGTGTGTCCAGGGATGTCAGAGCAACCAGTAAGGCATTATGCAAGCGATCCAACAGCAACAGTGCCTGGTACAGCTGCAGCAGCAAGTCGTCTCAATGCAGCATTGACGGCAGCAATAAACACCAGCCCCAGCAAAACGAGGCACGGAAGTCAGTATTCAGAGCAGCAGCAACCGCAACATGGGTCATACAGACACCAACCAATCTTGGCAGGGCAGCAAAGTGTACAGGCGCGGCAGGAACTTTTGCAGTCATCAATGGCAGATTCTGGTCAGCAGCCTTCACAGTTTTATCCCAGGATATCAGCTATTCCCCACGCTGCTCAGCAACCTGCTGATGCAACTGGCACAGGTAGTGTATCAGCTGCTGCTGTCCAGTTGGCTGCTGGTGTTGCAATCACAGCTGAGACAACTATGACAGAGCGGGCCGGTACCAAGCCGAAGAAAAGCAGCAAGTTCTTTAGTAAAGGCAGTAGAAGACAGCAGCAGTCTGAGCAGCAGACACCTGCAGAAGCCACCAGGCAAAACTCAACGACCACGACCTTTGGCATGCGTCTTAGTGGATCAATGGTGGCAGCATTCAATGGCTGGTTGGTCAATGAGGCTGTTAATGCTGCAACAGCAGCTGCCACTGCAGCCTTCAGCCCTGCGCAAGCTACTGATGTGCAATCGCCAGCAGCTGCAGCAGAAGGTCCCAGAAGGAGAGGCAGCCGCGGTGACGACAGTGCTGCTGCGGCCCCAACACCCAGCAGGTGGTCATTATCTGGTCTATTAGCAAGGTCTACCAGCATTGAGCAGCAACGGCAACAGGCTGTCAGTGATGTACCTGTCTCTAAGTCAGCTGGACCTCTATCCTGCAGCGATGTCAGCAGCTTGGATGAGGATTATGCCCCCAGCGACACATCCGCAGGAATCATTTCAACCAGCAGTGACAGCACAAGTGGAAGCAGCAGTTTTGGCAGCATAGATCCTGTCACCAGCGAAGAGTTGGCAGAAGCAGCTGCGTTTGCATCAGCAACAGCAACAGGCACTGACAGAACACAAGGGTCAGCAGGGTTATACACAGCAATTGTGGGTCAACATGCAAGCAGGGGGCCCGTGGCTGCTCAGCCTGGTGTGTCTTGGAAAGTGAAGGCTGTGAAAGAAGCTTTGCTATGGCATGATAAATCTATCAGCTGGAAGGCATTGGGCTGTGGATTGTACTTGATACTGCTGATTGGTTACATTCCCAAAGGTATGTGCACCTATTCCTGCAACCTGTTAGCTGTAGGCAAATTCATTGTAGTGCCACTACATACCCTGATGTGTGTTGTCAAGTTGAGCTCTGGACTTATTCACCGCAACTTCCTTGGCATTGCTTGCAGCCCTGGAGTACATGCAAGTGACAACCCTGTTGCCAGGCACAGCTCTCACATACCTGGCCTACAACCTCACTAAGCCCTGGGCAATAAGGTGTGATACCTTGCCTCATGAAACTTCAACATACAGAATCGCACAGTGTATGCATGCAGGCTTGCACAAGCGACAGCACCTGTGGGCCTGCAATGCCTTGCATTGCCTGCCACGTCTTTCACTGCATGCACATGGACATTATGTAACATACTCAAACCTGTGAGAGAAGTTTGTGGTGTGTGACTGTGTCATGCAGGGGCTACTGTCATCTTAGTGGCAAAACAGCTGACCGCCTGGCTGCTAGGCTGGCTACTTTTGAGCTATCAGCCACCGAGCAGTTGATACAACTCAGCAGCAAAGCAGCAGCAGAGCTTGGTGGATGGACCTTGGCAGTCCTGGTACTAGCACAACAAGCATTGAGGGGTCAGCGTTTCACCACAACAGCTTGGACTGTGTTGAGTCTCTGGTTACTGTTGCTCATCAGTGAGCTGAGGGTCTTGAATCAGGTAGGCAGGTGTCATAGTCAGCTGTCACCGTTGCAATGTATTGCAGACCGTATGTACTCTCATATCATTGGTGCCGAACGGGAATAAGCATGCAATCATGTTGGTAGTGATCAGTGATGCTTGCTGTTGTGCAGACCCTACTTGCCATGGTGGCATACGCTGGGCTCTTCAGTGTTCCATGGCTATACAACAAGTTCAAGCACTCAATCGACACCCTGGTGTGTGAGGCTGTGCACTTCTTGACCCTACTGTTGTTTCATGCTGAGCGCTGGGCCTATGGTTTAGCACTGGTAGCTGCTGGCCTGGTGTGGCAGCTGCTGGACAGTGAAGGGGGTAGTCTGGTGGTACGGGGCAGTGCTGCAGGTGTGGCTGCTGTGGCTGTGCTGGTATGGAGGGTGGCCGTGGCTGATGTGTGAAGAAAGTGAAAAAAGAAAGGAGAATTTGGCTCGTGCAGCAAAGTGAATGCAATGACAATATGAACAAACTGCACACGCTGCTTCTAAGGGGCCGCCACCCAGAGAAGTGCTGAGGCATGTTGTAGGCTCTGAACCCTCCGCCGCTGATCCTGCCTTGTATTACCTGTAATGAAGCACCACAGCTTTGTCAAGGACAATCGGCAGAGTAGGGCATACTCTGCGGGTGTACTGTACATATTATATATCTAGTAGATGCCAACTGCAACAGGGGTACCTCCAAACAGAGTGTGTGCAATGAGCTCCAACCCAATTTGCTGCAGGAACCGTTCAATATGCCCAGGCTGCCAGCATACAGCACATCAGCACCAGAAAGGGAATGTTTGAAGTCTCAGGCCGGTATCACTTCTTGTACATCATGTACCTGCCACATCGGGACACTGCACGGAGCCCAGAGGCATGACAACAATAGGGTGGCAAGCTGGTTGTGCTGCTGTTGCTGGCTTCTTGGCAGAATATGTATGTGGCAGGGCTTGCTGGGACACATGCAGGCACACTGCCCACCCTGCTACAGCCTCTGCTTGCAATCGACATCCACAGTACTACTGGAGTACAGAATGCAGTTCTCCTGCCAAATGCATCATGTGGCTTTTGTGATGTTGTCGACCCTGATGAGCAAGGGTTGCAGAACTGCCGATTGAAGTTCAGGCTACTGGTCATGTCGTCTGCAGCTTTCTGCTGACGGAGAGATGAGCGACAGAACATGGCCTTGGGAGGTGCAAATCGAATCACAACTGCAAGGTTAACTCATGCATTGGCTTGATGAGGTCCCTGCTGTGGCTGGGACGCGAAGTCTGACAGTTTCGACCAGCTGAAGTCCCCGATGGACAATGACAAGAACTGGTCAGTCACCCTGTATGTCCTCCTGAAAGCAGCAGCTGAGGAACAGCGCATACCTGTTTGGTGAGAAAACAGCCACGCTGATCTGACCATTCGACTGAGAGATGCAGGGTATGGGCCAAGGTGGCGGAGTGTGACGAGTAAATCCCTGTGATTAGGTACAGTAGTGCACGTACTGTATCGTGCTGCCTTCAAGTTACATCCTTTTGGGCGCCTTGTTCACGTGCAAATAAGACTGGTAAAATGACAAGCTAGAGGTTATAATTCAACCTGAAGGACAACGGGCAGCTGCTGCTTCTCTACCAGGTGCCGGAACCAGCAAAACCCACTACTGACAGCATCTGTACCCCTGAGCTCCGGTATTTACTTGATACACCGCAAAGTTGCTTAACTGTTTGCTCGCACTTTGATATGATATCCATGCTGACTGTGTCAACCACTGATGGACAATGCCTAGGCTCCCCGCACGGACAGTTGTTGACCGTGCTGCTCCCGTTGTGATCAGAAAGTCTGAGAGCAATCACTCAGAGCCTGTAACGCCGAAACGCGAAGAACCCATCTGCAGACTCTGTTGGGATACTGAAAACAGCGAGGCTGGCGAGTTAATCAGTCCATGTGCTTGTTCAGGTAGTCTGAGATATATTCATCGACGCTGCTTAGCTGACTGGCAGCGGACACAGCGGCAGGCAGGGCAGGGCAAAAAATCGCAAACATGTGAACTTTGCAAAGTGCCATACCAGCTTTCAGAGCAGCAACAGCTGGGCAGGAGCAATGTACCGGCATCAAAGCGTATCATAAGTTCCTTGAACAATGCTTTGTGGGACCTCTTGTACGCCAACTCGTGGCCAGCAGTGGCCATGAGGCTCTGGAGGAGCTACATCATGGCACAGGGGATCGCCCAAGCGCTGAAAGTCGGCATTTCTGGCTTCAGTGCTGGCCTGTCAATTGGCAAAAGCCTCATCGAAGAACAGGCGTCGTTGCTGAATGGGATGTTGCAGTACACATCTGGTTTCCTTGGGTCACCATATGCTGAGATGGTGTGGTGTCAAGCTGTTGGAGCTCTTTTTGTTGGTATGCTGTCAGAGCTGGTGTACACATCCATCCTGGGCATGCTGGGCGGCCTAGCATATGGTGAGGGTTTGGCTGTGCACATGACATGCAGCCATGATCGAGGAGATCAGTCAAGTGCATTGAATGCATGCATTGCTCAGCTGCTTGTAACCAGTGGCTCAGTAGCAGCCTCGCTGTGCATGAGCCGGGTGTTTGCTTTATGCAAAAGCTCAGATTCAAATGTCTGGTAGACTAGCGCCAAACAGCCAGCATCACTGCTGCAATGTCCTGACTGAAACAGGACACATAGTTGGCATCCAACAGATGTATTCAGCCCTTAGCTGCTGTTGACAGACAGCTCTTGAGTCCTTAGATACCCCAGCAGTTGCATGCATAGTACAAAACATCCGTTATGTACAGCTGAAGTAATCGCCAACCTGCCTCGACACTGCATTGCATTTATGATCAGCACTACTGCCGAACTGTACTGCAATCTGTGCTGCCACTGTTCTCCCTAGGGTTCTGCACAGGGTATGTGGGCGCCATCAAGGGCAGCGTCCACCTGTTAAGCAGCACAAGTTGCAGAAGTGCAGCCGCAGCTGCTTGCTTAATCATCAAAGTCGTCAGAGGCGCTGCCAGGCTGTTGGGCCGCTTCCTATGAAGGAAACAATGGCAGAAAAGCAGCAATAGCTGTGCAGCAGGCACATGCAGCCTGTCCCTCTCAGCCGCAGCGCAGTGGCCCTTTTGCAGAGCAACTCTCTGTCACAGAACCCCATGGTTGCACCAGTAGAGGCAAGGCATCATGGGGAGCAAACGCAGCAAGCAGGCAGCTGGGCACGACATCCAGACCACAAGCGCCCCGCTGAGCAATTCTCATGAGGAGCAATGGCATCATGAGGAGCAATGGCATCATGAGGAGCAATGGCATCATGAGGAGCAATGGCATCATGAGGAGCAATGGCATCATGAGGAGCAATGGCATCATTCATCATTCATCGGTGTCTTCATTCCGCGTCTTGAGATGCATTGCTGTGTCAGCGGCGCGTCATTGCAGTTGTCCTCACAAGGCTGCAGTCACTGCTATGCACTTGCTAGCAGCATGTTCGCTGCTTTTCGCTGCTGCCTTATTGATGGCAAAAGGTTTCTGAGACAGACATCTATTCCAAGAGCGCCCCGTCACTTCACACCCCTGTTATACAATTTGGCCGATTGTGCTGGTCATCATGTGACCAGCACTTTTAGTGTCAATATATGGTGGCATTGCTGACAGCAACAGCTGCAGCAGCAGTTGACCGCTTGTATTTTTCTGTTTTTCAGTAATGAGCATTGTTTCATCAAACTGCTTGCTATGTGTTTTCCATGTGAGCTTTGTCTGTGTCTAGGCCTCATCATGTACGATACATTTCCTCCAGTGAGCCCTGTTGCTCAATGTGGTTTAGTTGATTAGTAGCAGGACTTCAATCAAGCATATACGTGTGGCAGATGAGTCAGGCATGTGTGTTTGCAGCAGAGTCCTGGTTTGTTGGGTCGTTGCAACAACAGTGCTCTTGCTCTGCACTGCAATACAGTACATCAGATACTGTCATGTACAGTGTATTGTAGATAACAGCATGTGTTGTTGATGATCATCTTCTTGGCAGTTGCAGGTCAACATTGGTTGTGCATTGCATTGTGGGTGTATGGGTGTGGACATGTAGTATTTGCTGGTGTGTTAATAGTGCAGATGATTGGTTGTATGCTGTCCTTCGCTGAAGATGGTGGCACCAAGATAGAATCTGTGAGGTCATGTCTTCTTTGCTGAAATGTCGACGGATGCTCCTATTGCCCCAGGACTGGTGCTTAACAACCTGGCTGAAAGTCAAGTGTAGGTCAATCGTGATGTTGAGCGAGCTGTGACAGAAGTTTAGCCTGGGTAAATTATTTTTGGGTCAATTAATTGTTCTGTGATTGTTAGAGTACTTTGCATCAACCCAGCAGAAGAGACGTTGCTGGGATGAACCCAACAGCAACCTGAACCTTTTCCATCAACAGACAGTAGAGTCTGCTTGCTCATCATGACCGGGTCGAATTCTTCCCACTCAGTGCTATGGTAGCAGCTGAAGTGTATTTTCGCGCTGAGAATCGCTATGCACTACTAGATTAACTGTATATTCACCAGGACAGCAAAACATCATGTTTCCTGGACATTTTCAACATGATCTAAAAAGACAGCAAGTGCCAGTCACAGAGCTCAGCATGAGCGAACTATCAGACCAGCAAATGTTGGTCGTCCAGTTGCAGCAATAGACCATGTCGTATGTAACATCACTGAATGACAGGAGTGCATGTCGGCAGTTAAGACAAAGTTAAGCTGTGCCACAGATACATAAACTGCCTTCCAAAAATACAACGTATGCAGGGGGTAATGCCAAGTCGCCCTGCAAGCCACTCCTAGGTGCCAGTCAAACAGCACACCTATCCAGCTAAGCTGCAGCACTGCAACAATATCACCCAGCAGGACACCAACCGAAGCAGCAGCTTCACCAGCTGCCCCCCTCTTTCACAACAACAGCTGTCCTGCTGCACAGAGGTCTTCCATACAACAGGCAACAGCATACGGCAAGTAGTTGCAGTGCAGCAGCTAGCGCATCCAATGCACACCAGTTCAGATGCTGCTCTGCAACATGGGTGGTTCCATCGTTAGGGTTGGTTCACTGAAACTCTTAACCCCAGCCCTGCCGACTTCAAACCCAAACTCAGGAGCCTTGAGGAGAGCCCAACTCCATGAGCAGATAACACAATGGCGTGTTATTCCTAGAATAACAGCCCTGTGTAACAACACCCTTGCTGCCGAAGCCCAGGCCAAGCTCCATCGAATCAAGCTCACAAACCAGATAGCACAGCAAAAGCAGTATGCTGTAGCTCTGCAAGAAGCTGTGACACAAGCTTACATGAATGCAGCACCCAATCATTCTCAACGTCATGTGCAATACTTGATCGACACTCATCACTTTGGCCTGGACTCTAAGCAGCTCCTGGCATGCGGCCATGACTTGACATCACCCACAAGCATAACTCTCACAAACTGGTGCATCCACCACTCTGTGTGCACCTCATGTGTTGGTATTAGTACCCCACAAAACCGCACTCCTGAACACCCAGGAGCCAGCCAGAAAGAAAAACCCAAAGCATTCTGCCTACTGCTGGAATCGAACCAGTGACCATGCCGCTGCCGAGCTGCAGGAGCTATTGCTGTTACTGTTCAGAGCTGTACACATGGCAGAACCTTCTTTGGTCCTCTGCTGAACTCCTGTACTTTTCGTATATATATGTAGTGTATGCTGCTGCTGCTAGAACCACCAAGCTGAAAAACCATGGAAAAATCGGACCATGGGCATTCAGCATGATACACTCAAGCTCGTCAAAGCTGTAAGAAAGCACAACAGCCAAGTGTCGGTCTCATCACCGCTGACTCTCACGAAGCAAAAAAGGCAGTCATGCTCTCTCAGCTGCGTGATGCTGTCTCTGCCGCAGCAGGGGCAGCAGCACAGAACAGTCGCAAATCACCGCAGCTTGAACACAAGAAACATGCTGCATACTTACTCTGCCTGCCATAACATGCACATCCATCAGTTGTTTGCTCTTCTCACCAACGGATGCAGGGAGTCACCCAAGCTGCTGCAGACCGGCTGCCTTCTGGCACCTACACACGCTTCT
>LWCB01011366.1:0-14428 GCA_001630525.1 Coelastrella sp. M60
TTATATGCCATCTGTCGTTTCGAATAGATATTCACAGTTCTTGAAAGGCATATGCAAGACGTACTGGGCACATGGTGTCGCAACAGGCACGTTGTCTTTAGGTGATCTACGGCCTGCTCTCGACACCAACTGCAGGCGCTGCAGCACGTGCAATGCGTTCAATATGTTCAGCTAGAGTCATCAAATTGATAGTGTACCTTGTGTACGGGCTTCATGTCCGCAAGCAGTCATGAGCGCTTAGTATAGCACCTGGTATGGCTTCAGTTATGCTGCTGAATAGCCTTGTTGGCAGCAACGTCAGCCACCATGTATGCCTGCTGTACTCTTACCAGTCACTATGCAAAGCTTGTGTGAACCCACAGGTCACCGATGCGATCAAGCAGTATGTAGAGGATAAAATCACCAAGTCAGTGTCAAACTATGCACATAACATCAAGAAGGTGGATGTCACCATCAGTGCAAGGGGCGGTGACACCGGAACTCATGGCGCCAGGTACAGCAAGAGAAGCTGCAGCGCTGTGGATGTTTTCGTTTGTACATGCTGCTGCTGCCAGTGTCTTTTTGATGAGAAACTGTACATGTGCTTGGCGCTCTTGGTTTGTGGCTTGTCAGTCAAGATACAGCTAGCCGCAACATGTAGCTGACGTGAGGCAAAGCATTATGGCAAGCTGTACTCGCATTTCAGAAAGCAATTTCTCGTCGTGTTGCCACAACAGAACAGGTTGATGGTAGGATGCACCTCCCCAGCAGTATCGAACCCCTGTTGTGTCCGTCTTGTCCCATGTTGCTATGTCAGGCAGCAGAAGGTTGATGTCACCATCACCACCCTGCGGAGTGGTGTAGTGCGAGTTGAGGACTCGGAGGAGAGTCTGTACGCCTCTATTGACGTTGTTTGTGACAAGGTGTGTGTTGGCTGCAGTTAGGGCAGGGGTCTCCTCTATAATACAGTGTAAACAGCGACAGAAGGGTGCCTGCCTGTGGTTGAGGCACATACGATAGATCTTGAGCAGGCCTCACTAGAACTTCCACATGTTAAGATCCTATATGTGCTGATGTCCAATTGTGTACATGGCTGGAGAATAGATCCTCAAAGTATCCAGTATGACGGTGACTCCCCAGTCCAAATACACAGTTGATTATCACCACATATCTAACCAGGTTTATCTGTAAAGTGCCATGATGCTGTGATTAGTCAAATGCATGGCACATGTATGTTCTGTTTCATCATTGTGTAGGTGTCTCGCAAGCTCCGCAAGTTGAAGGAGCGTATGATTGCATCAGGTAGCTGGCCAGGCAGGGCAGGTCCCAGAGTCAACACAGAAGAGGAGGACTTCAAGGTCAGTGTAAAGGGTGTTGGTTGGGGAAGAAGGGCTGTCAGGATTCAGTGCAGGCAGCCATGTATCATGGATTGTATCAAAGTGCAGCCACACCATCACACAATAGCAATCACTGCCCTGGCAGCAGTGATGATGAGCACAGCACTGCATCTTCCTGGACACAGTCCTGTTCCGCATCATCAATGCTCGGCTTGTTCAATACGCAGCAGTGGGTTACTGCTTATCTACTGCTAGGTTTCCTTGTTCACTCCTATATATTCTGGTTTTCCTGTCCATTGTCGCCAGGAGTACATGGACAATCTGTTGGTTGAAACCATGACCAAATCTTACAGTGAAGAGGAGGCGAGAGCAGTAGAGCTGTCAGCACCTCAGCAGGGAACACTGCCAGATACGGTGATCAGGAGCAAGGTGAGAGGAGGGGGGCGGGGAACAGCAGTGATGTATCTGGTGTATGCTCGTGTCCAGCATATGCAGGGTGGGTTTTTGTTGTATTGAAAGTCAGTTGGACTGCTATCACTGTGCACACTGTGGAGGACCGTTGTGCCTTTGAGGGCTGGTAGCTCAAGTGGGATTGTAGAGAGCAAAAAGGCAGTGCTGCAAGCACCCTGCACCCATGGGCAACACTACGAACCTGTTGAGCATATCACAAGGTTATGATGCTATATAGACCTGGCAACGAGCAGTTGCAGTGCTAGACTCCTTAAGCCACGCTGTTGCTGTGTCACTGACTTATGTCAGGTTGTGAATTGTGACCCCATGACTACTGAGGAAGCCATTGAAGCCATGGAGGCTGTGGGGCACGACTTCTACATGTTCAGGGATCAGCAGACCAAGGGAATCCAGGTGTGTGGGATGTGAACCCTGCATTCATACTTTGTGCATTGAAATGCCAGACAGTATGTGACCCTTGCGGTTGATGTATATGTTGGTTGACAGCAGTACATTCTCGGCAGAGTTCAAAATGATGATGCTTTATGTTGTGGCAAAGCTCTGCTCCATCATCCTGACTTGTGCTGTTGTTTGATCCTGCAGGTCATATACAAGCGCCAAAATGGTGGTTATGGCATCCTTGTCCCACAGTAACAATGCAGGAAGCTCTCTTGTAGCATGGTAACCCCTTCATGTCATGGTTGGTTGTAGTGGTTTACCGTTTACAGACAGTATCTCTTTTTAAGGGAAGCATTGCAGGAGTGGGGGGACAGGCGTCAGACCTTGCTCGAGTTCTAGTGCACTAGCTTAGGGTTTGAGTCCCATGGGCATCTTATCCAGGAAGAGTGGCACTGATACTGCTGCTGCTTGTGTCCCTTAGCAATGGGTGCATTTGTGCTGCTGGGTTTTAGCTCATCTGCTGGGGTAATGCTCTGCAGTACGTCTATGTTCCAAGCTCTCTTTCTTGTGCCAAACAAGGTAGCTGATGTATGGTGTTGATGGAAACAGCCAGTGCAGGTCTGTGCTGTCAGTGACATCATCAGCTTGGTATGATGCTTCAGCAGTATGTCGCGGTTGCCAGCTAGAAGTGGTCAACATGTCTTCGTAGTAACAGATCGCTGTATATTTTGGATACTTTGGCTCATGCATGTGCTGGCAGTGTGTTACGCATTCAAAAGCAACGTCTTTCTCACATGGCGCTTTGCAGAGTTGTCACCCAGTAATCCGGTGTTTCTGTGATCCTATGTGTGTGACTTTGATGCAATTTCAAGTGTGATTTCATCTCTCCTTGATTGTCACGTGCGACCCCTGCTGAAGTCCTTACACTGCGGTGCCGGGTGCGCACGCGTGCCTGCGTGTAACGTCGACACATGATTGATGTGGGCTCCTGCAGGAATGCATACCGCATAATGTTGCTGTATGCATTTGATTGCGTTTCACGGGTTTTTAACCCATGTATAGCTACCCTGCTTGTGGGAGGCTCGTAGTGGCACTCTCGCTGTGTCATGACCAACTTCCACGACAGCAAGCCGCATGGCGTCCTATAGACACAGCATGTACACAAAGGATTTCATCGTACAGTGTGCATCTGTGTGATTGTCATTGATGCTTGCTAGTGCCATCCATCGTCAGTATTGCGCAGCGCGCGTTCAGCCGAAAGCAGGACTGTCCAGGCCTTCACCCCTGACACCAAACCGAACTCCGCACAAAACAGGATTCTTTGGTCTTAGTTTGGTTTGACTTTTTTTCCACAGTGCACAGGCGGGGTGTCAAGTCTAGATAGTGCAGGGCGCCAAATGTGAGCACGCAGTTGCCATGTGATTACGTGTAATCAGCCCTGAACGCAGAACACAATTTGCTACATTACTATTTTATAGAACAATTAGTTGTCTCAATCCAGCCAGACTGGCTCAAGAGCCCTAACAACAATTTATGGTGACTGCAGCTGCAGGCTATACGTGTGAATTAACTGGGCTAAACGACGATCAGCACACAGCGGGACACCAAAGAGATATCCAGAGAATTCAGCAGCATGACCACACAAACTGATCAGTCACGCAGAGACAGCATCAGACACCGAGTGCTGCAGAAAGTCCTGGCATTGCATCAATCACACACCAGCCCAAACGAGTTGAAGGAAGCTTACAACATAGCTCAGATCGCCCTTGCACAGCAGTTACGAGGCCTGAGCATCAGCAGTGGTTGCAGCCTAAGCAGCAGCATTAGCAGCCGATCTCCCAGCCTGACAGTCTTCAGCCGCCCAAGATCTATCTTGTCAGACGACTGCAGCACTCGTGACTGCCAGCCAAAGAAGCACTGCGATACTCCATGACTAATCACATGGGCAGTGATCACTTGCAGTCGTCGCTAACTACAGACTGTACACTTGGGTGCACAACACCCAAGGTGACTTGTACAACACATGTGTTTATACCAGCTGTACACCAGCACTTGACGTTTTCTTTGAGGGTGCTGCCGTAACCATCTTGTATGCACTGTCAGGACGTACTGTTGATCTGAGGGCCACTTCGCCCTCTGTGGGTGGCCACTCCAGGTGCATGGAACAATGAGTGTATCTGGCTTCTTGTTGAGCGACAATTGATAGGCCTGTACGTGCAACAAGGCTGTTGGCAAACATGGAGATAACAATACGTGTCCATACGCCACGCTGAGGTTATGATAAGCCATTTATTGTACAGCCTGTACAGGCTGCATGCATGCTCTACTGCACTGTTGAGACTTGTTGTACATATACTGTTGCATCATGTCGGACAGTCTCACCAAGACCAGTGGTTGGTGTTTTGCAACATATCACGTCATATGTAGCATGTGCAATTGCATCTGCAGCATGGGCCTGGTACAAATTCCCTATTGGAATTTTGTAACTTATGGATGTGCAAGAATGGCTGCCATGTGGACTGCACACTGTCAATCTGCATCATGCATAGGATAGGCTATTCTGAGCATCATTTGCAGTTGCCTCTGTGTTGCTTGCCTGGTATGTGTCAGACATGTGGTTCTTGTCCGTGATACCAACCAATGTGGCCCCCGGACTCAGGATGTTCTCTGGTTGTCTTGCTGTCAAGCACGGTGCACACAGATACACAGCTGTGGCCATGGGCAACGTCTGCACATGGCAGCATACTGTGCAGCTTTGGATGATATTTATTCGTCAATGGACGGTGTTGATCTGGGCTCATGAAGTTAACTACATCACAAGTATGTCGAAGGTGATGCAGTTATGCAGTGATAGGCACTGTCCAGAGTTTTGTCAAATCAGTGTGCACAGGACTTCCATTCATGACGCAGAGATGTGTAGACCCCAGCACAACAGCTATGTAAGATTGATGATCGTCCTTGTCAACACAACTGCATCATGCAAAACGTGATCATCTTTGAGTGCCACACTGTGTACAAGCAACCAATCAAAGATGCCACTTGTGCTGAAGATCAATGACACTGTGACAGGTTATGTCTCCGGCTGTCACAATGTGGCATTTGATATTTCGTGGTCCTACGTTCCCCGATCTGTCAACAAGATGCTTGAATTTATGGATCCAAGCAGCTTTTGAGCTGCAACTGTGAACAACAACAGCAGCAGCAGACAGCCATGACCCTCGTGTGTTGAAGCGAGCCGCACATCCGGGGGCTGCTGTGATGGTACAAGTCTCTTTGTTGAGCTACGTGTGACTGATATGCTACTGCTGCGATCTCGCAATCAGCAGTACAGTGTCCCCCAAGTACGATGGCGCTCCGTGCTGCCGGGAACTTGTGTCTGAGAGACACTGCTACCAGCGTGGTGACGCAGAGTGCAGACATTCTGCGTCAGTGTGGGACATCATGCGGCTTGCTGTTGATGGTCGTGCAGTTGAGGGCCTTGTCGCAGAATGCTGGTTCCAATACTGGATCCAACACATCATCAGCCGTGCAGCAGGATGCAGCTCAGGGGCCGCTTACATCAGCAGGCACAGCACAAGCGCCTGTTGTAGAGACCACTCTTGCCCAGCCTTGCAGCAGTGACGTGAATCCTGTTCTATCACCTACCACTGCAGTGGTTCCTGTGTCAGTAGACAGACCAACCGCAAGCTACCTATCCGCTGAAGTGCTGACCAACATCAGCAGCACAGTCAACCAGTTGACGGGTTATGAGTCGATCGACAGACTCAAAGCCAGCGTTGTTGCAGCAGATAGGCACCTGCAACATTGTAAGCAGCAGCTACAAGCAGCCAAAGGTGACTATGAGCAGCAGCTGGCTAAACAAACACAACTCCATAGGTAGGGAATAGGAAGACATGCTGCATAGACACTACAGATGCAGATAACAACAGTTTGATAGCTTGCTGCTCGCAGATGATAGTTTGCCCTGCATGCCGAAGGATTGATGTACTGCATGCTTCTCTCGACGTAGCTGTTGAGGCATGCACAGCATATATCGTCGCGCACCGTCGGTCATGCCCACTGCTGCTGATGGTCTCTACTGCTGCAGAGAGGTGACTGCTCTGCTGCAGCGCAAGAGCAGCTGGATCCCGGCTGATGTGTCACGATTTACAGAATTGTATGCAGCGGAACATGAGACAGAACAGGCAGTGGCAGCAGCTAAAGCCAGGTTAGCAGACCATGAACAGCTCTCTCAAGTAAACAATAGCAGAAGCATCATCAGCCATGCACCTCATCCTGCATGAGGAGAAGCTTGCTGCCTATGACTGCTATGGTACACCTCCCATCACCTCCTTACCTTCCTGGAATGCAACATTCACCACTAAAACAGCAGCATGCTGTGTTGCTTCTACATCAACTTGCTTCTTCATCAAGCGATCCACCGCCCTGACGCTTGAGCGTTCACCTGCACAGATGTCATCTCCAGTTTCACCATGTTGTTGATTCCAGGTATGCTGGTCTGGGTGACGAGGCGGAGCGCTTACAGCTGCAGCTGGTGGATCTCATTAGAGAGAGGTACCAACAGGTCAGTGGTGACAGACTGCTGTGATGCTGAGCAGTGGAACATGGTGGAGCAAAACACGTACAGCAGCAGCAGCTTGCTAGTGCTCTCAGGCTTAGGCGCTAGTAGCAACAGCCTTCTCGTCTATCTTCACAGCATTGAAAAACCTCAAGAAGGTTTACCTAAAGCATTCCACTGGTGTGGCAAGCAAAAAAATGTGTGCAGTTGTTGCTCATCATATAGTGTGCTCTGAGCCTGGGTCATGTTGTCTGGTGTCAACAGGAGCAGTTGTGGAGTGATAAGATCAGGAGGGCCTCCACCTGGTGGACATGGGGTCTCATGGGGTTACACTTTGCCAGCTTTGTGCTCGTGTACTCGGTGTTTGAACCTCGCAAAAGGGCAGCTCTACAGGAGGCAATAGCTGGCATGTTGGAGCAACATACCGCAGCAGTGGACACCAGGTTCAAAACTCTCACGGCAACAGCAGCAGCAGCGAAGGGAGGGGAAGCAGACAGTGTAGAGCAGGAACGATTTCCAAAGCAACAGCAGCAGAAGCAGCGTCCGGAAGCAAGTGTGAAGCAGCAGCGGCAGCAAGATGAACATGCAGGGCAGGTCAGCTCGGCAGCTGGTGAGCAGAACGAGTCTTTCCAGCAGCAGATCATGCAGGAGTTCAGGTCACTGAGACAACAGCTGCAAGAGCTTCAGGAGGCAGCACCCACAGCTGCTGCTGCTGCTGCAGCTCAAGCAGCAGTTGCTGGAGAACAACCAACATGCTTGCATTTGCCAGGCAGCAGGTGGATGGCGCAGCAATGGGCGGCAGCAACTCAATCAGTGAATGGGCTCTGGCAGATCAGCAGACACAAGGCACAGCAGTTACTTACACGCAACCAGCAGGCAGTAGGGGAATCTCAACAGCCGGCTCAAGCGGTAAACGAAGGTCAGGTGGTTGCAGATCGCCACCTGTCAAGACAACAGCCATCGCCTCAGCAGCAGGAGGAGAACAAACAGCAGCCACGCCTAGAACACACTACATCTCATGTTGCACAGGAGGTCCAGTCACCAGCTACTGTGACTGGGCGACCTCAAACAACCCCAGCAGCCAGCAGCCAGACATCACCAGTGGGGGATGGACCTGCATCAGAAATACCTCCTAGCCTCGTGAAGCAGTGGGCATCTGGTGGTAGAGTGTTGAAAGTCACGAGGGGTCAGCTGGCTGCGATCACTGCCGGGGCAAGTGCGGTAGGGGCTGGTTTAGCAGCTGTGCTGGTGGTGCTGCTGAGAAGCAGTGGGGGTGCCAGCAGCTCTTAGTTGGTCCCATGCGTACGTATTACTGCTATTTTATATCAGATGTCGTGAAGAGGAGCCACAGCCCGTTCATCCGCTTGCATATGTGTCAGCAAGCCGTCCACGTGGGCAGTACGCTCGGTCGATCTGTATCGACTGAAGCTGCGAAATACGGTCAAAATTGCCTAGTACGTGTTTGTACAGACTTCTTGCAACCTGTCGACGACATCGACATCCTCGGGGATCCTGACTCATGTTGACGTGCGTCCAATGAAGATCAAGGAGCAACTCGCACAGGACCAGCAAGCCTCGTCACGCTCATTCGTAAGTTCATTACGCTTCAAAACATTTCAGTGCACTCGTCAAGGGCCTGCAGCCACCGGTCCTTTCAAAGCAGTTGGTACCTCTGCAAACTTGCTTTTGCGCGAAGGGAAGTGTGAGCAACCATGTCTGGCGCAAGCGGTGGTGTTATTGGAGTTAACAAGGTTGCCAGGGAGACACTGGACCAGAACATGCGTCCTGACTTTCGCGTACCAGGAGCCTGGATCCACAAAGGAGGTCGCCTGCCTAGGGTAAATTTGCTGTTGGGGACGGTGGCAGTATGGTCATTGTGATCTGATCTAAACACCCAATTGAGTGCTTGACAAAAGATCAGTAGCTGATAGACTGGCTTCGCACCAAGGCCACCAGCCAGCTTACATGATTTGGCAATTGTCCACTTCTCAAATGGGGCCGATGGCAATATGGCTATGGCTGATGGGTAGTGTATATAGATATATGATTTTGCAATTGCCAAATATCGTACAACTGCATCCAACAGCTGTCTCCAGCAGTAGGGCTGCTATATTCTACGGTGGATCCTGTAGTTGATCATTCAGTATCATTCAGTACAAACTCAGCAGCAGCCTGAGTTTGTAGACCTTGCTGGCCAAACCCTGCTGGCATTTAGTGCTCTTGAATTGGGGATTGACCCACTCTAAAAGCTGCAAAAGTTCTGGCCAGTGGTTGCTTATGGTATGCTGTTCTGCCATTGCTTGCAGTCGAGGCACTTGATGGAGGTTCCTGGCAGGTAGGCGCAGGACAGCCATCGAATCTTTGGCTTTGAAGCAGCACAATCATTGCATATCCATGCTGCATCTGCTGGGCGAATCTGCTGTCGTGCCCACTACCGGGGAGCTGATAAAGCAGCACATGATCTTGTATCCGTTATAACGATTATTGTTCGGTGCATCAGTCAACTTGATTACCACCCAGCACAGCATTAATGCAATAATAATAATGCACATTGCAGAAGTCTGGTCAGCATCTTTGACATGTGGAGGTCTATTCCATCCAGTCGTGGTTCAGAACTACATGACAATGCTTACCCACACCTGCTTTGCTCCACCGTACTTGCAGTTTCTTGACAAAGGCTTTACTAGTTGGCCTGGGTTTATCATATGCGGCTCTGTGGCTCAACAGGTACGGCATGAAGCAGGAGTGCCAGCAAACAAGGCTGCAGCATGCTGGAATTTGTATACTCATAGACTGTTGGACAGTATCCAGCTTTCAAAATGCAGACACTCCTAACCTCTGCAGTATATCTGTTGCTCTGCGCACACTACTGCACCATGCTGTTCCAGGGCTCTGCGCTACTGGGTCTGCTTCAATGTAAGCAAACAGCCTGGTAAAGGTGTACCAGCTACTCTCAGGGGCAACAATATGAGTTTTTCATGTGTGACTGCTGACACACCAAAACTAGTATGTTTTTCTGCTCTACTTGTACCCTCTCAGGCGCATGTACACCAGTACCGTCAACTCCATGGAGCCTGAGTTTCAGGAGGCAGCTCGCAGGATTGGCCCTGTAGCTGAGCGAACTGATGCACCACCAGTATTTCTGTGAGTACACAATGGCAGCAGTGCAGGCAGTACTGCTTGATGCCTTGAATCAGGACAGCCGCAAGATTTTGGTCAAATACTCTAAAAGTATTGATGAAAAGTCTTGCCCCAAATTAAGTGGTACTGTATAGTGCACTGCCAGTATTTTTCGTCATTTTGAACTGCTAAATACAGTATCACTGGGTTATGGATCATGATTTGTTATCAAGAAGCATCTGCAGGCAGCTCGCCCAGGGTTGATGATCCATCACAGGCAGAACCCTGTGGCAGTCTGCACCCAGCAGTGCCAGCAGCCAATGAGTATCATCTGACGCAGTTATACAGGGCAACTCTGCTGCATTGCCTGCACATCATGTTGTATGCATTGCTGTTGCTGTGCTGCAGTAACCCCATCACCAACCGCATTCCTGGCTGGTGTCTTGGCCCTGATGACGTACCAAGCAAGGTCTAGGAAGTTGGATGGGTCGTCAAGTTGTCAGTAGTCGATGCAACAAGTTGATGCCATCATAGCATCAAGCTGTCCTCACCCACTGAGTGGCAGCACCACCGCTCTATTGACCCCAGCGGTCTAGCAAATCGGGGGGGCCAGCGCAGAGCAACTGGAAGAAAAAACAACTGGAGCCCCTTGGGTTGTTGCTCCTCGTCACTACATGCGACCCTTCCGACAGATGACAGTAGCCTATGGTCAGCGTGCCCATTAATGCAACAATATCAGTAGGCTAGGCTGTAGTCACCACTGTGAGCAGTATGGCCGCTTCAACCAAGAACGTGTGGTGGCTTGGATGCACGTCTAGTTGCACATTATCTTGCATGCATATGGGTGGCTGTTATCGCTGTTACATCTGGATTGCCGAGATATCCACACGGTGTCTGTGAACAAGAACTACATCATGAGTCATCCTGATGGGTGGAAACCGCTGCATGAAAGGTTTCTGATGATTGTAACCTGCCTGTTGATGTCACTTGGAAAAGTGTGTTCAAACACCCAAGGTTGATGGCTGTGGCCCATGGCCGCAGCTTGCTGTGAGCTTTGCAACACTGCATTTTGCGGATGTGCTGTGAAATACTGCGGTATGCAGTTTCTCTACCGAGGGGGGGCTAGGGCTGCCAGTACACTGTTACAATGGTTGACTGGTCAGCAGATACACCAGTGGCATACCTTGCCACTTGACCTTTACATACAGCAAACGTTCGACTTGCATGTCGCTGTCAGCGGGTTACAAGGGTATCTACACCAGCAGGCCTCAGGGGTGACCCAGTCTGACTGGGTTTCCTTGATGTGACGCTCTACTGCTCCGCTGCCAACCTGTATCCTGGACTCCAGACCATCTCAAACCATTGATCTTTGCCATGGACTACAGCAGAGGGACCGATA
The DNA here is from genome assembly GCA_001630525.1 of Coelastrella sp. M60. Taxonomy (NCBI): domain Eukaryota; kingdom Viridiplantae; phylum Chlorophyta; class Chlorophyceae; order Sphaeropleales; family Scenedesmaceae; genus Coelastrella; species Coelastrella sp. M60. The sequence continues at coordinate 11,243 of LWCB01011366.1, forward strand.
AGGCTGAACCCGGCTTTCTCATACAGACAAATCTGCAGGACGGCAATGCAGAGCACTAACATGATTGAATTTCGAAGCACTTGCGCTTTGGCAGGGAGTCCTTGCAGAGCTACCCAGCAACTCATTGATTGAACATCAACAGCAATACTGCTTTTGTGACACCTGGTAGTCAATCTTGTCTGCCTTAGCAACATACCATCATCAAACCCTGCCACTTAAAACCTACCAGGTCATTTTTGCATATGAGCCGCACTTCCTTGAGGCCTGCAGTGGTCCCTTGGACATAAGGCAGGTATGCCTTCAGTAACCTGCAGTGTGAAGTGCTGCCTTTGTACAGAGTGCTATCGCCACGTAGAAACGAGGTCATAGGCCGTGATTTGCGTTATTGCCGTCAAAGCAGGGCTGTACATCATCAAGCAACAGGTTATCAGCAGCTGGTGGCACCGAGCAACAGCTGCAGCTGTAAATAATGGCAAAATGTTGCACGTCTGCGAAGATTCAAGCACAGCCCACAGCCTCAGGCTGACCCAAGCAAGGCATTTCAAACCTGCTGGCAATACCCTGTCTTCTGTGCTGTTGCTCTACCGCTACAGAGTGAATGCACAGAAGTGACCCTTCCGGCTCATGCCTGCTCATTGACTCCTCTGTTAGACTGCTTGCTGTGCTGCAAGTACCGCAGACATACCTGCATCCAGACAATTAAATAAACACTTGTGGGTCAGACAAGCTGCAGATGCAGGCATACTTGGGCACTGAGAAATCTAGCTATCACCAGTCTGTAGCTCCACACAACCGGAGCATTGACAGTTGCTGCACGTTGAGAAATTGCAAGCTGTGCATGATCAAACTTTCTAACATCACCAATCATTCAAACGCTGATTGATCTGCAACAATGGAGTTGATAAGCACTCCTAGTGACCGCTGCAGCACTCACCCCACTATAACATCATCGCCATCCTGCTGACCTGACTGCACAGCTACCAGGAACTGCCCAGGTGCTGCAAAATCAGACAAAGTTATCTTGTTAGACATCAGGCGACTGCTGCAACCCGATGTACGCATTCACTGGGTCTGCTGCAGCTTGCTGAGCATCTCTCTATGTATCACTGTAGCTGCAGTTGACATTCCCAACCCTACTAAACTTGTGCCAAGTGGCGTTTACGAGTCACGATGGAGTTCCTACCTTGCTCTATTCTATACTTTAGCTTCTCATACGTGGCTGCTTCATCGTTGGGGTAGCTGTCCGCCTGCAACCATTTCGGCAATGTTTCATCGACAGACCATTGCTTACCACGCCAGAGACAGACACAGCGTGCAGGCTCTACTCATCCATCAGATTCACTCACTTCTATTTCATTGATACGTTGCAAATCCTGCAAGACAGGCGGCCTAAAGAACAGAATGTGTCGCGCGACGGTGTATGCGTTCTCTGGCATATTCAAGAGGCTGGAGTCAGCGGCAATACCACATGCACCACCAACGCAACAGCATGCATAACCTTACTTGGCACGTGAATTGTTAAAAGCTCTCACCCTGCAACATGATCCACCTGGTGTTTTGTCACTGACAGCCCAGGTAAGAGTATGACTTTTGTCTTGTCACGGCATCAACCTGCTGGTATACTGCTGGAGTATGATAAGCATTTGTTGCAATCAACAGGATTATCCTGCAAACAGCTCCCATGAACACCAGAGCAGGATGCAGTTCCAATGTATGCACACATTATATACTTCTATCAACTTCCACAGTTAGGTGTATGCACGCGAAATGGCAGGTAACTTGCCTGTAGTACACACAGTGGGTGTCTCATGCTTCTGGTAATAACGAAGATAATATTTTTGCATTTTTCTATCATTCAGGGTTGGAATTGTCTATGACAGCGCGACCACGTTGGAAAACTTTGACCCTGTACAGGGGGCAACATGTTGCCGCAACACGGTTGAATTGGCAGTGGCTGAGACCGACACTAGTAAGTACTCAAGAATGTTTTACCAAGAAACAGGCAAAATGCGTCACGGCGACTCCCAGTTTGTAATACATGACACACTCATCCCAATCGCATCCAAGACATTCAGTGTACATGTCCAAAAAAGAACAACTTCAAACTTCAAGGCTAAGGTGGCAAAGGGTGGTTGCCTTGCCATTGGCAGAGACTGTCTACCAATTCAGAAGCATTGTCACACAACACTATGCTGCTGTGGTCTACATGACCACTAGTCAGTCTCACAGTACTGTGCAGATACTCAGGCTTCTCAGGTGCCAGTCACTAACATAGAGTGACTGCAGATTCCTGGTATACCATCTCTGTGCTCGCCACCTCTGAAGGATGTCAAGCCCTGCCAACACCTATCTGCAACTTGAAGGATGCAGCACACAACCTCAGACCCTGTAAGCGTGAGCCTGCATGACTTAGCAGAGCAGTATATGCCTTGTGGCCTTGACACTGGTCCAACTCAACACACCTGCCCCTGACCTGCACCACTGCTCACATCAGGTCCGATGTCTCAAGCCTAAAACTCTCCTACAATATCAAATGCCGGTCTCAGGCTCCACACTACCCATGCTCAGTGGCACACTTCTTGCACAAACCAAGAAAGAAGACCTGTGTAACGCTTGAGATTGCACAGGGTTCGTGTGGCTGGCAGTGATTAGACATTCCTACTGCCATACAACAAGCGTACAACAAGCGTAAGCAATTGTTGAAGAGTAAGCAATTGTTGAAGAGTAAGCAATTGCAGAAGGCAAAAGCAGACCTATTGGACGTCGTTGAACTTACTGCAGCATTGCTGCTATGACATAACATGGAACCAGACAGAATATCGTCCCTACATAACCACAGCATCCTGCAGTACAACTGACTGCTGACATGCCACCATGAGATACAGCCACGCAGCCCAATCTATGTGACATGCACATAGGACTGTGTACAAGCATATCAGCAACCCCACTCACATTATCAGAAGAGCACAAAGATATCTGCAGAAAATGTCACCCATTCTGGGGATGATCTGAAAAACACACAGCAAGAAGATGCCTTTCGCTGTTTTTTGCTGGACCAGATTGTTTTGACAATGTGTCATGTTGCAATAGATCTAAGACAAAACTGCCCTTGTACGGAACCAAACGGCCGCGGCTACTACCCGCCGCTCACGACGGCACCCTAAGAATAACCACCGGCTAACGACG
>LWCB01011367.1:0-11969 GCA_001630525.1 Coelastrella sp. M60
AAGATGTAGTTGCACCCATCTGTTTGCTTGCCAGGCTGGCTGGCTGAAAGTGTATGTACCGTAGCAAAGGCTTGAGCCAAGGATCGACGATGGCATACCGACGTCTCGGGTGTCACCGAAAATTTGCAGCTGGATTGCACTACAAGCGTTAGTGCTCTGGCGGTGATTGGCTTCTGACACCATTGTCTCTGGGGACAAGCACCAGCTAGCTTCAGTCAAGCAAGTAGCTTGACCAACATGCCTGGGCCGAACCCCGCCATGATGGATGCAGAATCCCTCTACAAAGCCATTGAGGTTATCAACCACCTGGCAGTAGCGCTGGATGCAGACGTGGCTTTCAGCAGTGTCAGGAACTGTGCACTTGAACTGTTGAAGTGTGAGAGGGTGACCTTGTTTCTCATAGATGAGCGCAGAAGGGAGCTCAGGTGACCAGGGATATATATAATTCAGCGCAGATAAGTCGGGTCTGTGCAATCTTGCCTGATGAGAAATATTGCGGCTAGATATTGTGGCAGAGCACTACGGGCCAACAAGGTGGCATGGATTGTGGCACGATGCCCTCATGAATCCTGCGCTACAGGGGCAAGATATGTGATGAAGCTCAAGCCACTATTGTCATGAGATTTGGTGAAGGCATTGCTGGTACTGTTGCTCAGACTGGTGAGTCAGTAGTGCAAGGCCTTCAGAGCTTGTAGGTCCGCTTGGCATTGAGCCGTGCATATCCTATCTAGGCAACTTTGACCACTAGAGCAGAGCACTGTCACTGGCAGTCTTAGCGGTGCATCCGAATGACAGGAAAGGTAGAAAGTCACAGCAATGTTTCATCTACGCAGGTGGGCTCATGAATATAGAAGATGCTTACAGCCACCCATTGTTCAACCCCTCCATTGACAAAATGACTCATTTTACCACCCACAACATCCTGTGCTGCTCGATAGCAGACATATCTGGCAATAGCGTAGCTGTTCTTCAGGTAAGTGAGTGGTTCTCAAGCCCTGCAGTGCCAACAGGCTTGACTGAGGATCAAATCTGCAATGCACAAGTTTGTGACCAGTGGATCACAACATGCACTAGGGTAGCAAGTTGCTGCTAGCAACTGACTCATGATTCAAATGCAATGCACTTGGCTGTACATTCCTCACCTCCAATTGCATAATGTATTCATGAGCCTTGTCTGCTACTTAGGCACTCAATAAGAGATCTGGATCCTTCACACCAGCGGATGAGCATGTCTTGCAGCTGTTTGGTGTGCACATGGGGAACACACTTGTCAAGTCACGTTACTATGAAGAAGCAAAGTGAGTTCCTATTTGCTGTTCATGGGCTGTGGCAGCTAGCTTGATTGCCATCATGGTTGTGTGAGCGATCCTGAGCAGTCTGGGGTACAAACATTATAATAGCAAGCTTTCTGGGGTGCAGGCGTGAGAAGCTTCGTCTAGCCACACTCAACACCTGCTTCAAGCGCTTGAGTGCTGTGGTAAGCTGTGGGAACCTGTGGCGATACCATGCTATGCCATAGCATATAAGGTTGGAACTCCAAAACACCACCCGTTTGTCGCGTGACTCATGCGTGAAGCTCAACTACAAAATACATAGTTGGGTCAGGGCTCGTATGCTGCTGCTGCTGCATTGCAGGCCAGCTTGAGTGCTGCTCTTGATGCAGTAGCCCAAGCAGCTCGTGAGCTGGTGTCCGCCAGGCACGTAGTGGTTCTCCTCATGGACCATGCCAGGCAGGTCCTGTGGACCAGTATTACCAACCAACACTGCATGGATGAGCCTGCACTGATGTTCAGGGTCAAACAGGGTCAAGGATTGATTGCTCGCTGTGCAGCAGACAAACAGCAATGTAACCTGTGCTTTTTGGTAAGATGATTGTATGACAAAGGTGGTGTTATTCATGTGCAGCATATTGGCCACCATAATTGTATGTGCTTGCCAGTGACCTGCATGTGGGGTTGGTGTCAGAGTCGTACGAAAACCATAGCTAGGCCAAACCCTGCAGATATCTATAGCCTTGATAACCATCTACAGTCCCACATCATAAGGCTTGGCAACAGCATTGGCTTCATTGTGGTGTGCACCTGCAGCACAAGGCAAACACTGATACAACACTGGCAGCTTTATTTCAGATAGTTGGCAAAGGTCAGTCTGAAATGAGCGAGGTGGTACTGCAGCCTGTGGTTGATGCAGCTAGTGACAAGTGCTTAGCAGTGATGTGCGTCTTCAACAAACAAGAGCAAACAAACGGGTGCAGCAGCTTGCTGCATGACTACACCTTCTCTCCATCTGACAGGTGAGATAGCTGAGACAGTTCTCAGTGAAAAACACACACTTTTTGTTCCCCAAGGTGCAGTACACTGCATCAGCTGTAAGACACATCAGCAATGAGATATAGGGCTCTCCTGAGTATGGTTGACTGACAGCTACTATGGCTGTCATTTGCTGATAGATGCTTGCACAGAAGTGCTCTCTGACATGATGTGTTGTTTGTTTTACCAGTGATGCCTTGGAAGTATTCAGTATGGAAGTTGCAGACGTGCTTGTGGCACGCAGCTTGGAAGTTTCATTTGCCAGTGCCATGAGTGTGGTGGCAGCTACTGGTCGCATACCAGCACAGGAGCAGATGTCCAACATGTTGAAGGCACAGCTGATGGATTATGCACCGTAGGTGTACCAAAGCATGGCATGGTGTAAGCCAAAACCTGCTGTGATACCTGCGCCCAACATGGTCTTGCTCTACCCTGTCCCATATTGTTTATTGCGCCGGTTGTCATGGCTCATGGCTGATTGCAGACATCCATCAAGCAGTGCTGGCGACCTAAGTCGAGGCAATAGCTGCCAGCTGCCGCACACCACACTCAATGAGGTCTTCAACCACCAGTGGAGCAGCAATGGAAGCAGCTATTGCCTCAATATGAATGACAACTCTAGCTCGGGACTCAGAGTAGGCAGCAGCGGCGCAGGAATAGGTCAGCCGAGAGTTGATCCAACGGAGCCAATTATGATTGTCAGCCCTCTATCAAGTCCTGCATCAAGCCCTGCACCAAGCCCTCTGAGTTCACTGCGCTCCTTTCGCCATTTCATGCCATCCTTATCTGGCTCCTTGCGGTCAACTTCAAGCACTGTCACTCTGAAAAGCAAGTACACCAACTGGGAGCTGGACTGTGCCACAATGACTGCAGAGGCCCTGCAGCAAACTGCGGTGGGTGCCAGTTGTCATGCCAGCTAGCACCATTCACACTGCAAGCTGTCAGGAAACAGAGGTTACAAGCCTGCAGGGCAGACATGGGGCTCAGACACTGGTGTTCATTAGGCCTGTGTTGATGAGGCCATCTGCATGTGTGTGGCTGTCTCAAAGATAGGTCAGGGCATGCAGGGTCTATCCGGCGAAAGCAGCATCGGCTGAGAAGATATGGCCACATGCAGTCTGCCTGCAAATATACCCCCTGGCAAGTTCCTTCTGCTGCATTTTTGTGCAGTATGACCTTTTCTCCCTCAGTGGTGTATTAGCTGAGTTGCAGCTGCCACAGTCGGAGCTGAGGGGGTTCCTTAATGCAGTTGTCAGCCATTATCATCCTGAGGTGCCGTATCACAACCTGGCACATGCAGTCCAAGTATTGCATACAGTCTGGATGGTAGGTTTCAGCCCATACGTGTTGTTGATTCGGAACTTTGCAATTTGTTGGACTGCATGCTGTCCGCCCAAATGCAATTTACAAGCATCATCACCTGATTCAAGTGCTTTGCTGTTGGCAGTTCCTTGAAACCACTCATGTGCGGAATGTGCTGTCATCCGGAGAGGAGTTAGTGCTGATGATTGCTGCCATATGCCATGACCTGGACCATGATGGACACACAAACACATATCATATCAACGCACAAAGTGAACTGGCACAACTCTATAACGACAATTCAGGTAGGTTGTGCAGCGTCAGCATTGCATATCACCTATCCCAACTGCTGTATGGTGTAGTAGCGTCTGGTAAGTTTGCTCATATCCTGACCTTGCAAGCTCATCATAGGTTGGCAGCATACGACATGTATGAAGGCTCTGGCTAGACTCATGGAACTTTGGACCCTATATAAAGGGCAACTTCCTGCAACCAGTGAAGCCTGCTGCCTTTGCTCTGCAGTGCAAGAAAATCATCACTGCGCGCTGACATGTCAGATTCTGCGGCAACATGGCTCAAACCTGCTCCAGTGCTTCACTGGTGTTGAGTGGCACACAGCAAGACGGCTACTGATAGATGTGATACTTGCCACTGACATGCACCACCACTTCACACTGACTCAGGAGCTACAAAAGCACAGCACAAGTTTTGCAGCAGACGACGAAGCAGACAAGGTGTTGTTGGTGAGTTGCAGTAGAGTGCCTTTGCTGACCTGTGGTACAGGCCCTAGGGAGGTTTTCTGTCCAGACCAGAGTGTTGGAGAATCACTACCAACAATGGACTTGGACTTAGCAGAGGGAAGGAATGCAGCTGATGCACTTTGCAAAACCTTCTGATTGGTTGAAGTTGTATTTTGGTTGTCTATCTCTGCACCTTGCCACCCTGTACTTACATTGACAAATGCAGCAGGGGTGCACGACTAGCTGTAGCCCAACAATGAGTGCCCCTCTGGTGCAGCCACTGAGGCTTGATAGCCAACAAACTCTGCCATCCCGAAAGACTGCTTGCTTGTGCTGCCAACACAACAGATGAAGGCTATACTTCATGCTGCTGACATCAGCACCCCTATCCGGCCATTCCCTTCTGCACTGGCAAGTGCTGAGCGACTGCATACGGAGTTCCAGCAACAAGCTAAACGTGAAAAGGAGCTGGACCTTCCTGTAGCACCACACATGGATGCTGGTCAGCCAGCTGTGTGGGCTAAAATGGAAGTGCAGTTCATCGACTATGTTGCTGGGCCACTTTGGGAGCGAATGGGGCAGGTCAGCACTGCTTGGATGTATGTGTGCATGCCTGTGTCGATTATTCGCGTGCATGTGCATCATGGGAAAGGCTGTATAAGGGCATGCGGTCAGCTGGACTGCGGCAAGTCAGCCAGATCAACCGGTGACTGAGTGAGTACTGATCAATGACCAATGGATGTAGCTACACGTGGTGATCGGATTAAGAGCACTTGGTACATGAGTACCTCTTTCTTGTTGTGGGTGCAGATCTTCCCGACACTGCAGCAGCCCATAATGACTATGCAGGTCAATAGATCTAGATTTGCAAACATGGCTCAAAGTCTCTCAGATCCGACCCACCGCGAGATTGTCAACCAAAGTTGTGCAAAGGAGCAGCTGACAACCGAGCAGCACATGTCTCTTGGAGGCAGCAAAGAACATGACCACCATCATGCAGCATTTATCACTGTCACCCCTCAAGAGGATCTCGTAGAGAGCAATATCACAAGCACTGGCGATGCCGAGGAGCCTCTGAGCAATGCAGATCTTATTCTGTGATGGATGATCTGTGGCAGCTATGCAGCCCGCTGCTGATGATGGTGATTAAGTGCCTCATCAGCACCTATGCAGCTGAGAGCAGACGCAAGTCTACCATAGTTACAGTGCATCCCCTGAAGTGCTTTCATCCTGTCGTGACGTATGTTATCTGAAGTACGGAGTGGACCGTATGTATTGTTTATGGGCAGGCTGGTATTGTATCAAATTGTTGAGGTTCGAAAAGTATGTGTGAAAGGAAAGGTGAGCAGCTGCTCATGGATTGGCAAGGCAAGCATGCACGAGAGTCCGTAGGTTGGTATGATTTGCACCTCTGCTTCTCACAACTGCTGATTCGGTGTTATGCCATTGTACATGTGTGCTTGCTATGTTTCTTATACATGTACCTGTGATAGCCTGTTGGTAAATGTGTGGGTTTTATTGCCTTGTCTGTGCTCGTTATCCACAGTTGTTTGAGCACTTTGGTGACCATGATGCTCTTTGCACCGTGGTTACCACTGCTGCTCATCACATGTCTTTAATAATGAGCAAATATCAACGTCCTTTGTGGCATTCATACCTGCATGTTGGCAATGCAGCTGCACTCCTGATCTGCAGTTTGTGTTTGAGTCTGAATCAAGTCTGAGTTGGGGTAACTGTCTGACGATGTGTTTGCAGGTTAAATCTGCTACTATGGCTTTGTTCTCCTACCCCCATGAGCCATTGTTTGGCTATCAACGGGTGGGTGATAACAAGAAATTGGCAAGTAGTGTTAGTAGTTGCTAGTAGTGGCAGGTATTGTGGAAATGCTGACAGAACCTGCAGTAAGCAATTCTTGACATACTTTGGTCTGTTTGTCTCAGTTGCTGGTGTGCAACAGATGATGTGATGTGTCTCTGGAGTACGACCCCAACCGTGTTGTTAGTGTGTAAGTAATCTGTCAGCCCAGCTCAGAACTGCCCACTACTCAGGAGCGTGGGGGCTCAACTCTCTGCTCTGTGGACACACCCTTGTGACTCATTGAGGCACTCCCTGATATATCTGATGTGGCACCCTGCATCATCTGGAGTGGGAACTTATGCACTGCAAGCCTTGACTCTTGTGCTGTCATGTGACCATGGGTATGCGTTTTGGTACACCACGTGAGGCTGTGCATACTCTGTTAGGAGCAGCAATTAGTTAACATCATCAGCATTGCATTTATGTTGCTGCATAAGCCAAAGTCTTCTCGTACTCTGTGTGAAGACTCTGCTATTGACTGTTTCATTGCACACACATGTAAGGGACTGCTGATCTGCTGTTCTTGAGCCTTGAACAACACGGAAACAGCCGAGCTTGGTCGGCCAGAAGACCAGAGTGGAAATACCTTGTCACCTTACCAGGCAGTACAGTGCCACTGGCATGTCATCATGGTGAAGTTCAACCTGCCTTACTACAGCCAATCGGTGCAGCTGCATCCCATTTATTCGCCGTCAGATGGCTTTGATTGCATCAGGTTGAGGATCAGCAGGTCTCTGTGGTGTGACACGAGCGGATTGGACGGAAAGTACAATGCTTTCCCAGCCCAGCGGTCGCGGTTTTACTGCCGCTGTGGCAGAGCTCACATACACTTTGCACACAACAGCCCACGTGAAACTTGTGTGTATGCGATATGAAGTGCTTATTTTTCGTGCGTGCCTGTTGAAGACCAAGTTCAGCGTGTTTATAGGACTTGCTGCGAGTCACTATGCTGCCAGCGTCAAAACTTGAAGGGTTGCTGTCTGCTTTTGATCACACATGTAGTTTGTATGCCTTAAGCACGCCTGATGGCAGGGTTCGCATCTTTGACACAGGTGGGCTTTCGGATACCCCGCTTTGGCCGACAGGCCTGGTCGGCAGGTTGCGCAAGCAGCTTCTGCTTTAGCTGCTATATAACACCAGACCATATGCAATCTTTTTGGCACGTTGATCGACAGTTGACTGCTGGCTGATCCGGCATCATTACACCCTTACTGCAGTCACTGGGCGGCTCCGCAGCACACTGGAAAGTGGTGTAGGGTCCTTGGCATCGAAGACAGTCACTGGTGTTGTCAATGGGCACCTAGCGGAGGGCCACACGTGCCTGACCTGGTTGAACAGCAAGGTATGATTCAGTGACGGTGCTGCTATTGCTGCTTCTTCACAGCGGCAGCTGACATTCTGGTAGCAGCGCTTCAAGCAGTGGCTGTGTCTGCAGGAGAAGTTTTGCAAGTCTAGTCAAGGTTCGGCACGCACTTTGTTGGCTATTGGCACCAGCTCAGGTGCAGTAAAGTGTTATGACAGCGCAACAGGCGAGGCACAATGGCAGGCTACAGAATGTAACGAAGGGTGAGGTACAGTACAACAGCAGAACACCATCAGCAGCGAATGACGGTCATTGCCGTTCAGTGTGTGTTGGCTAAATCAGAGAAAACCTGTACAGCGCAAATATCACCCCGCAGTTGGTCCTCTGCTAGCAGTGAGCACAAAACACTATCAGCTTATCATCCACAGCCCCCAACGCAGTGCATGAGTCAGGTTGAGAATCTATTCTTGACTGTTGTCGGGTCCTGCTAATGCAACATGATTGCAGGGGAGTCTCATGTCTTGCGCACAGCAGCAGCCAGAGCGGATTACTGCTGTCGAGTGGTGCAGATGGACAGGTGTGCAGCATCAACACTGCAACAGGCAGCAAGCAGGGGCAGTTCAAAGGCAGTAAACACACACTCACTGCAGCAGCTCTATCACCAGGTGAGTCAGACAGCGTATAGGTCCGATATCTAACAGTCCGCAGGCAGTAACAATGGCTATGCATTTGTAAATCAGTCAGGGTGCTACTTGCTCTGTCAGGTGGAGTGCTACAAGTGAAGCTTCAAGTATTGTGGCAGACGTGTGTCTGTAGAGCCTGCTGAGTGGCACAACTCACATGCTATCCAGGCCTGGCCGGCCTGCTTTTCTTACCTGGCAATGAGGAAAGCAGTCACAGGCAATGGTATCTTGACTGGCAGCTGGCTGATGTATCAAGGACCTGAGCTGTACTGTTCTGTTGTGCCGCTGCAGATGGCGGGAAACTCGTTATTGGAGGCTCTACATTAAGCTTGTGGGATGTCAGGACACAGCAGCGCCTGGCCAAGTATACTGGACACCCGGTAGGTGCTGCTACTTCTCAGTGATCACACAACACTCCACACCGGTACATCCCTAGCTGCGGTCTGTGAGTGTACTCTCTGGCGTTTCCCGCTCCAGTGCTGCAGGCGGTTAACATGGTGCTGAGGAGGTTCCAAGGGTCCTGTGGAGCAGCTTGCTGTATGTTTTTATGTTGTTGTTTCTTCTCATGTTGCAGCTCCCTGTACGTGAGTTGACGTTTTGCCCCAGTGGAGATTTTGCCTTGTCAGCTGCTGAGGGTGAGCGACTGGTAGCTGTCTGGCCAACAGCAGTTACTGACAAGAAGAAAAGGAAAGGCAGCGGGGGAGCAGCAGCAAGCCTGGCAGTAGAACAACCAGTAGTGGGGCTAACAACTGCAGGTAGGCTCATAGCATCACAAGCTGCTGCAAATATCACGTGCAGCAGCATTGGCTGCATCACAGTGCATGAGTTTGCCTCTGCTGGTTCAGTGTATTGATGTTTTGTGCCAGAGGAGGCAGATCCACCGCTGCATGTTGATCTTGCTGCGTATGAGCATTGGTATTTGCTATGACTGCGCAAGAAGCGGCAAAGCCACCGCTGCATGTTAATTTTGCTGTGTGTCATGTTGGAAACACTGCTATGACGTGATGTTGTGGTGTTGTTGTGGCTCCAGCTGCTGATGGCTCAGGTGCTGGCTGCTTCTATGTTGCTGCCACCACATCTGCTGGTGAGGTGTACTGCTGGCTCATCAGACCTCAGGGGGACTCAGCAGTCAGCAGCACGCAGCTAGCAAGGCTGTGTGTGGGCACAGGCAAAGCAGCTGCAAGCAGCAGCAGCAGCAGTGACTGCATTCTAGCAGCAGCGTTGGAGGCTGCAGAACAAGGTACGGCGGAAGGTTGTGATGTGGTATTGAGCCAGTACGACTGCGCGCTGCATAACCCATCAGCAGTTGAGGTGCCAGGGCCTGCAGTCTTGAGTGTAGCAATGAGGCTAGCTAGATATCACCATCCTGGCTGCAAGGGGGTTGGGGCAGCAACGTCTGCTTTGTGTCAACATGGTTTTGTTCGTGGTCGGATGCACCTGAAGCATGTCTCGTGACCCAGCTTGGCTGATAATGCAGGTGTCAGTTTGCTATTGGCTGTTGGATCTTCAGCAGCACCTCATTTCCAGCGTGTACCCATCAACAGCACAGCAGGTGACAGCAGCATCACCTACCTGCAGCCCACAGCAGCAAGCGGCTCAATCACTACAGCAGATGGACCAACAGCAGGCAAGGCAGCAGCTGTGCAGCAGATGGAGGTAGATGTTCTCGGAGCAGAGAACGGCGGTGTTGCAGTGCAGCAGCGTTTGTCACGCAGCAGCAGCAGAAAGAGGCAGGAACCAGAGCCTGATGGTGCAGCAGTAGATGTAGAGGCAGAAGCAGCAGCTAATGAGGAAGATGAAGAAGACGAAGAGTTGTTAGAGTCAGGGGAACAGACGTTAGGTCAGCGTGTAGCGGAGCTGGAGCAGCAGCACCAAGCAGTTGTAGCTGGCTATGATGTTGAGCTAGAGGCAGCAGCAGCAGCAGCAGGTCCATCAGGATCTGGACAACTGCCAGCAGGACCGATTAAGGCAGACTCTCTAGGTGTGTTGTTGACTCAGGCTTTGAGAAGTTCAGACCGTGCGTTGCTAGAGCAGTGTCTTAGCGTTGCTGACGATCGAGTGATAACCAACACAGTGAAGCGACTGGTACCAATGGATGCTGCTTTGCTGCTGCGGGCTGCGGTTGACCGCTTGCAAAGCAAACCAGCAAGGGGGCAGCAGCTGGCAGCCTGGATACAAGCAGTGCTGCTGCATCATACAGCATACCTCATGGCAGCACCTGGTGCAGCACCAGTCATGAGCAGCTTGTATCAGATCATTGAAGCCAGGCTGGCAATGCAGCGGCAGTTACTGTCCCTGGCGGGCAGGCTGGAGCTGTTGTTGGCGCAATCAGGAGCAAGCAATGCAGGAGCAGCAGCTGCAGAAGGAAATGCAGAGCCTGGATTTCAGGTGGGTCTAGTCTGAAAGGGTCAACGGACTGGGTGGTTATTGTTGGCACTTTCAGGATTCACCTGACATACGAGAATACCCACAGCCCTAGGTACATCGACGGGGCTGATGGTTGTGTTGTTTAAACGTGTAGAGGTCTGTTGGTCGGTGTTCGTGCCCTGATGCAATGGACTGCCAACTCAACAGCCAGTTGAGTGTGCAGCAGCTGATGCTTCTGTTGTTTTGTGCTGACAGGTCGTATACCAAGAGAGCGACAGTGAGGCTGAGGTGGAGCTTGTGGATGCAGCTGGTGATGATAGTGACTCAGAAGACAATGAGTCTGATTCACAGACAGATGAAGAGGATGAGCAGGGAACGGGAGGCGAGGAAGATAGTGAAGACAGCCAGTGATGCAGCTCTTGGTGATACGCCTTGGAAAGTACCTGTGCCAAAAGACAGTGACATCTGCCTGCTGCAGCAGTTTGTTCAGAGTGAAGTTACCAAACGACCACCCAGACTGTCTATGTCACACCATGCATGCAGCTCACGTGTAACCAGACGTATTTCAACCGAACTAGTGTTCATTGAAAGGTGCGAGAGCTTGTCCTCGGCAGGATCAGTGGTGGTTACAAACGCGAACCTGCCGTACGTCATGCCGCCATCAGTCACGCCGCCACCATCGGTTGTTTTTCGCATATTACGCTGTGCCCCAATCGACAGGTTAAATTATAGGGCACATTCTTGAAAAGATGTTGCATAGGGGCTGCAAGCCACATTGCTGCATCCTGAGGTTAGTGCGCCGGATACGCGGGGACGCGAGTACCTACCTACGCGAGTACCTGACCTGCTCGCAGAACCAGCACCTCCAACAGGTGCAAAAGTGCTTTCAAGTGGTATTGACGTGGTGCAGAGGCTTCCCGTCTGTTACCTGTTTGCTGTGCACGCATCTTAGAGCACAGCCCACAGAACGCGCTGCATATAAACAGCAACAAACGGATTTAGGTGCTCTTCATTCACTTGTTACATCATGGGTATTCCTCTGGCAAACAACGGAATGCTACAGCACGCAAAAATTGACATGAGCCATCAAGAGATGGCTAGGCTTGTTGAGCATCTAGAGGAGCTCTGGCAAGGCTGTAAGCTCAGGATTTTCTCCCAAGCGTCCATTAGATTCTTTTGTAGTCGATTGATCCCCTGACATGGGTCCATGCAGATACAAGGGATGGTGATGGCAATCCCAATGGCTGTGAGTGGCTGCCAGTGGAGCAGGTTGGCAACCTGATGTGCCAAGAGCTGGGATACGAGGACGAAGCAGAATTTGAAGACGCACTGAAGGGATCTTTCGCGGACTTCCTAGACAACCTGCCTCATGTGGTGAAGAAAGTAGAGAACAACAGGTAAGCAAGAG
>LWCB01011368.1:0-13749 GCA_001630525.1 Coelastrella sp. M60
CTGCGCGACATGGCCTTCCGGCCCGCCGAAGGCCGCTTCCTGCGCGTCGGCGCCGATCGAGGGCGCCTGCGTCGCGCGGGTGAACTTGCCCGACGACTGCAGCGGCAGCGAGAAGCGGATCGCGACGGTGGCGAAGTTCGGCTCCTCCACCAGCGCCTTCATCACCTCGTCGGCCTTCGCCGACATCCGCCGCGCGGCTTCCTCCTCGGTCCAGGCGGCGACCACGCGGTCGCGCACTTCATCGAGCGTGCGGTCGCGCGCGGGCGTGACGGTGCCGACCTCGAACCAGACGTAGCCGTCGCGGCCGATCTGCACCGGCGCGTTCTCGACGCCGATGTCGGATTCGAACGCCTGCGCGACGAGGTTCGGCGCCTCCGGCAGGTCCGCCACCGGATTGCCGTCCGCGTCGCGGCCGTTCTCGTCGACGGCGGGGACCGCGGTGGTCGAAAGGTTGAAGCGGCGGGCGACCTCCGCCAGCGTCGATCCGCCCGCGAGGGCGTCCTCGATCTCGTCGTGCGTGTCGAGCACCGAGCGCTGCGCGGTGCGCAGCGCGAGATCGGCGCGGATTTCCTGTTCGACCTCGGCCAGCGGCCGGACGCTCGCGGCGTTCACCGCCGTGACCCGGACGATGGCACCGCCGAAGCGCGCCGCCACCGGCTCGCTCACGCCGCCGACGGGCAGCGCGAAGGCCGCCTCGGCGATCGCCGGATCGAGCACGCGGTCGCGCGTGAGCGTGCCGAGGCTGGCATCGGCGAGCGACACGCCGCGCTCGGCGAGCAGGCTCTCGAAGGTCGCCCCGTCGGCGAGCCGGGCATGCGCCGCGGTGGCCTCGTCGAGCGGGGGGTAGAGGATCTGCTCGATGGTCCGGCTTTCCGGCGCGCCGAAGCGGGCCGGGTTGCGGTCGTAGTCGGCCTTGAGTTCGTCGGCCGTCACCGCGGCGGGATCCGCCAGCGTTTCGGCCGTCAGCGTCAGCAGCGTCAGCGAGCGCAGCTCCGGCGCCCGGAACTCGGCCTTGCGGGTCTCGAAGAAGCTCGCGAGATCGCTGTCGGACGGCAGTTCGATCGGCTCGACCGAGGCGCGGGTGATCGAGACATACTCGACCTCGCGCGTCTCGTTGCGATAGTTCGACACCGCCTCGACGAGGGCGTCCGGCGCCCTGATCCCGCCGAACAGCCCTTCGGCCACCTGGCGGCGCAGCTCGAGGCGGCGGCGCTCGGCGACGTACTGCTGCTGCGTCAGGCCGTTCGAGCGCAGCAGCTGCTCGAAGTAGCCGAGGTTGAAGGTGCCGTTGTTCTGCAGGCTCGGGTCGGCGGCGATCTCAGCGGCGAGGCGCTCGTCGGAGAGGCCGATGCCGAGCGAGCGGGCGCGGTCGCTGAGCGCCGCTTCGGCGAGCTGTCGGCCGAGGACGCGCTGCGGCAGGCCGAAGGCGGCCGCCTGCTCGTTGGTGATCGGCTGGCCGAGCTGCCGCGTCAGCGACTGCATCTCGCGGGTGTAGTCGCGCTGGAACGCGGCGACCGTGACCGGCGTGTCGCCCACCTGCGCCACCTCGTTGCTGCCGAGGCCTGTCGAATGCCCCGCGATGCCCCAGATGGCGAAGCTGACCACCAGCAGCCCGAGCAGAATCTTGGCGACGAGGGTCTGGGCACCGCGGCGTAGGGAATCGAGCATGCTGTCCGGTCCGTTGCGGGCCGCGTCTTCGCCGGAAATCCGCCGTGACCCGGCGGTCCGGCCGCGGCCGAATGGGCGCGGATCATACGGAGCGCGCCTTGGCAGGGCAAGCCGAGCCGGAGGCCGTTCCGCGCGGCTGGCCGCGCCTGAAATCGGCCGTGCGGAACATCGGCACCCCGACCACCGTTCGGCCGCAGAGGCGCCGGCCGGGCCGCGAGGCATCGGCCGGCCTTTCAAGGAGGACGAGATCATGAAGGCGGTATCGCGGGCACAGCAGAAGGCGGCAGGTGCAGCACTCTCGGCGAAGCGCGGCGACACGAAGAAGAGCGACCTCAAGGGCGCGTCGCGCGAGATGGTCGACAGCATGACCGAGAAGGAGCTGAGCGACCTCGCTTCGACCAAGCGCAAGGGCAAGCCCGAACACGCCGACCGGTCGTGACGCGTCGGTCGCGTCGGACCGAGGGCCGTGGAAACAACGACGGGCGGAGCCGTGCGGCGCCGCCCGTTGCGTCGTCAGAAGCCGCGAGGGCCCTTTGGTTGGGCAATTGCCGGTTTCGGCGGCGCCGGCTTTGCGGCGGGCTTGGCGGCCGCCGCATCAACCTTGTCGCCCCCGATCGCCTTGCCTCCGAGGATCTTCATGAGCTGAGCAGGTGTTTCCTTGACGTAGATACGAGAAGTCCCTTCCTGCTTGAAGGATGAAAAATAGAGAGCGGTCCCGTTAGTGGTCGGCTGGAAGTAGAGGATCGCGTCGGCATTCACGAAGAGATCCTGTCCTTCCTTGTTCGCAAGCTTCACGATCTGGACCATCATCGAACTCCGAGGGGGATATGATCGGATTTCCTACCCCTTCGCGGGCGTTTCGTTTTCCGGATTGAACCGTTCCGGTTTCTGGTCGGCTCTCAGTGTGGCGCAGTTTTTCGACGGCTCGATGTCGGCGCCACCTCCGGGCACACGCATAATGCGTGCCGGCTGAGCGGCTCGCGCCGTCGCCCTGTTTCGCGACTCTCTCTTCGACGTGTCGGCGATGCTCCGCCTCCCGCGTCCTTGCAGGGCGCACCCTGGTGCGCGAGGAGATCGGAGGAAACGCGCCATGAGCACCGAGACCGGAATTCGCCCCGAAACCATCCTTTCCCCGCACCTCGTCTGCGACGATTCCGCAGCAGCGATCGACTTCTATGTCCGCCTGTTCGGCGCCGAGGAACTCGTCCGGCTGCCGACCCCGGACGGACGGCTGATGTACGCCGCGGTCCGCATCGGCGGCTCGACGGTGATGCTGTCGGATGCGCAGGTCGGAAGGAGCGAGCTGTCGCCGAAGGCGATCGGCGGCACGTCGGTGACGCTCCACCTCGAGGTCGAGGACGTCGATGCGGTCGTCGACGCGGCGGCGGGCGCGGGGGCGAGGGTGGTGATGCCGGCGGCCGACATGTTCTGGGGCGACCGCTACGCCATCATCGAGGACCCGGCCGGGCATCGCTGGTCGCTGGCGAAGACGATCCGGACGATGACGATGGACGAGCTGCGCGCGGCGGCGGATGCGGCCATGTGCGGCGCTACGCCCGGGACGGCTGCGTGACTTGTGTTCGCCCGAGCCGGCTACCGGGGTCGGCCTGATCTGCGAGCTCCGCGCGCCGATGGTCCCTCCGCCGGCGCGCGGAGCGCAGCTCGCGGAACTCAGCCGCCGGCGCGTGCCGCCTCCATCGCGGCCATGTCGAGCTTCACCATGCCCATCACCGCCTGCAGCACACGCGACGCGGCGGCAGGGTCGGAATCGTCGAGCAGCCGGCTCAAGCCTTTTGGAACGACCTGCCAGGAAAGCCCGTAGCGGTCGCGGATCCAGCCGCATTGGACGGGCGTGCCGCCGTCACCGAGCGCGGCCCAGAGCCGGTCGATCTCGGCCTGGTCGTCGCATTCGACGGCGAGCGAGATCGCCTGCGTGAAGGGGAAGGGAGCGCCGCCGTTGAGCGCGAGGTAGGGCTGTCCGGCGAGCGTGAAGGCGACGATCAGGACGCTGCCGGCGGGGCCGGAGGGCCCGTCGAAATGATTGTGATGAATGGAGTCGATCCGCGAATCGGGCAGGAGCGACACGTAATAGCGTGCGGCTTCCTCGGCCTCGTTCACGAACCAGAGGCAGGGTGCAATTCTGGACATCGGCTTCTCTCCCTCGCTGCAACGGAGCGCCTGTTGTCGAGGCGCTTGTCCCGAGGACGTTGCAAGGGAGAGAAGTCCGACATCGGGCGATTGCGGCTCAGAGGTAGCCGAGCAGCCAGATCACGAGAATGACAGGCAGCGGAATACCGATAAGCCAGAGAAGTCCACCCTTGAGCATCATAGCCTCCCATCCGGTTGCATTCGAACGGAGAACGGCTCGGCGCGGCGATTGTTCCGGCGGCGCTTCGCTCGCGGAAAGACTCGCCGCGGGATGACAGAACGGCCCGGCCGGTTCTCCCGGCCGGGCCGTTACGCACGGTGAACGGTGTTGCCCCGGACTTCCGTCCGCCGTCCACTGGCGGGTTCGTCGAACCGACCTGCGGCAACGGCCGCCGGCCGGTTCGTGTTCCCTGGAAGACGATCACGCGGCGCGGTGGCCACGCCGCGTGAAGGTCCTTACCTGACCGAGCCGGTCGTCGGGCTCTCGTTCGACTGCGCGAGCAGGTCGGTGATCCGGCGCATCGTCACGCGGCGGTTTTCGCGCGCCGCCGACTGCGTCTGCACCTTGAGGTACTGCTCGCCGTAGCCCTGCGTCACGAGGTTCTCGGGCGGGATGCCGAAGTCCTCGGTCAGCGCGAAGGCGACGGCCTCGGCGCGGCGATCCGAAAGCAGCAGGTTCGAAAGGTCCGAACCCACGGCGTCGGTATGGCCCTCGATCAGGAACACCTCGTTCGGGTCGCGGTCGATGATCTCGCCGATCGCGTCGCCGATGTATTCGAGGCTGGCGATCTGGTCGCTGGTGATCGTCGACGAGCCGGTGTCGAAGGTGATCGTGTCGAGGTCGACGCGGCGCACCTTGTCGCGCAGGCGCTCGCTGTAGCGGATTTCCGATAGCGTGTACGGCCGCTCCACCATCTCGACCGGCGGGGCGAGGAACGCCTCCTCGATCTCGTAGGGCGAGGCGTAGGTACTCTCGACCACGTACTGCTCGCGCGGGATCTGCACGACGAGCGGCGGCAGAACGCTGGCGAAGTCGACGATCAGCCCCGGCTCGTAGCGGCCGCCGCGGCGGTTGTCGATCAGGTAGTACTCGCGGTCGCGCGCATCGATGCGGCTGCGGGTGACGATCTGGTCGTAGCGGTCGTAGACCGTGATGATCCGCTCGCCGTTCGGACGCACCACCTCGACGCGGCGCTGGCCGTTATCGAGGCGCTCGACGCGGACGTCGCGGGCATCGCGGCCGAGGCGGCGGACGTCGTCGGAATAGACGATTTCGCGATCGCCGTCGCGGACGACGAGCCGGCCATCGCCGCGCTCGACGACGCGCCGCTCCTCGAGCCGGCGTTCGGCCTCGCGGCGCGCCCGCTCCTCGGCGGCGACGCGGCGCTCGCGCATCTCCTCGGTCTCGCGGCGGCGCTCCTCGACCCGCTGCTCGCGCTGGCGGTCGGCGTCGCGGCGGCGTTCCTCGGCCTGGCGCTCGCGCTCCTCGACGCGCTGCTGCACGCGGTCCTGGCGACGCTGGTCGATGCGGTCCTGCCGGCGCTGCTCGGCCTCGCGGCGACGCTGGTCGGCGGGGTCGGCGGCAGGATCATCGGGACGCGCGGTGCGCTCCTCGATGCGCTGCTGGCGGCGCTCCTCGGCCGCGCGACGGCGGTCGATCTCCGCGGGATCGACGGTCGGGTCGTCCGGACGCGCCGTCCGCTCCTCGATCCGCTGCTGGCGGCGCTCCCCGGCCTCGCGCTGGCGCTCTTCGATGCGCTGCTGGCGCCGCTCTTCCGCCGCGCGGCGACGCAGCCGGTCCTGCTCGCCGTCGTCGCCGGCCTGCGGCTCGCGCACCTGTTCGCGGGTGCGCTGCTCGGGGCGCTCCTCGGCCTCGCGGGCCTGCTCGCGGCGGCGCTGCTCGGCTTCCTGCTCGCGGGCCGCCGCGCGTTCCTCGGCCTCGCGCTGGCGGGCCTGCTCACGCTCCTGCTCGCGCTGCTGCTGCGCCTGCTCGCGTTCGCGCTGGCGCTCGGCGGCACGCTCCTCCGCCGCGCGCTCCTCGGCGGCACGTTCCTCGGCGGCGCGTTCGGCCTCCTGCCGGCGCTCGGCATCGCGCTGCTGCTGTTCGGCCTGCTCGGCCTGCTCGCGGCGGCGCTGCTCGGCGCGCTCGGCCTGCTCGCGTTCTCGCTCGGCGGCGCGCTCCTGCTGTTCCTGCGCGCGCTGCTCCTGCTCGGCGGCGCGATCGTTGCGCCGCTGCTCGATGCGCTCCTCGCGACGCTGCTCGCGGCGTTCCTCGCGCCGGCCCTCGCCCTCCTGCTCGCGCTGCTGGCGGCGGAGCAGGAGGAGGTCTTCCTCGCTCTGCGCGAGGATGATCGGGGCGGGCGCCGTCGCCCTCAGATTGAATGACTGCGCCGATACACCGGCAGGTGAAAGAAGCAGTGTGCCGGCGATTCCGGCCAGCAGCGTATTCCGAAGGATAGTCATGGCGAACCTCGCTCGTTGACGGTCGCGGTCGGACCGTTGAACTCGCCGATGAGCTAAAGGTTCCCCGGAATTCGAGATGAAATATGGCAAGAAAAATATAGTTCTCGCCGCCCAGATTGTCAGGTTGCGTTCAGGTTGACTGCGTTATTGTCGCAACGGGAGCATCTTCACGCGACCCCCACTCCGCCCACGACCCGTCGTAGAGGCCGACCCGCCGCGCGCCCACGACGTCGAGCGCCAGCGCGGCCAGCGCCGCCGTGACGCCGGAGCCGCAGGAGGTGATCACCGGCTTCGCCGGATCGATGCCCGCCCCGGCGAACACGGCGGCGAGCTCCTCGGCACTCTTCAGCCGCCCGTCCTCGACGAGGCTCGGGAACGGGACGTTGACGCTGCCCGGCATGTGGCCGGCGCGCACGCCCGGACGCGGCTCGGGCGCGAGGCCGGCGAAGCGATCGGCCGGCCGTGCGTCGAGCACCTGCGCGCCGCCGGTCCGGAGGCTGCTCGAGACCGCCTCGAAGTCGCGCACGAGGCTCGAATCGAGCCGTGCGGTGAAGTGGCGCGGCGAGCGCTCCACCTCGCCGGATTCGAGCGGCCGCTGCTCGGCCCGCCACTTCGGCAGGCCGCCGTCGAGGATCACCACGTCGCGCGCGCCCATCACCCGGAAGGTCCACCAGACACGCGGCGCCGAGAACAGGCCGAGCGCGTCGTAGACGACGATCTTCTGCCCGTCGCCGATGCCGAGGGCGCGCATCCGGCTCGCGAACTTCTCCTGCCGCGGCAGCATGTGCGGCAGGCCGCTTTCGGTGTCGGCAATCTCGTCGACGTCGAAGAACACGGCGCCCGGGATGTGCGCGTCGAGATATTCGAGCCAGCCGTCACGCCCGAGCGGCGGCAGGAACCACGTGCCGTCGACGACGACGAGATCCGGCGCGCCGAGATGGTCGGCGAGCCACTCGGTGGTGACGAAATGCCGGTCGCGGCGGTCGGTCATGCGTCGGTCTCCCAATGATTGAGGCTCGCCGGGGCGACTCAGGCCGGCTCGCCGAAGCGCAGCCGCACCCGGCGGTTGATCTTGCCCTTGCTCTCGATCTTGCCGATGTGCACCGCGCCGATCTCGCCCGTCGATCGCACGTGCGTGCCGCCGCAGGGCTGCAGGTCGACGTCCCCGCCGATGCGCACGAGGCGGACCCGGCCGGAGCCCATCGGCGGCTTGACCTTCATCGTCTTGACGAGGCCCGGGTTGGCCTCGAGCTCGGCGTCGGTGATCCACTCGGTGGTAACGGGGTGGTCGGCCGCGACGGCGGCGGCGATCCAGGCGGTGGCGGCGTCGCGGTCGATCGCGCCGTCGGCGACGTCGAAGTCGAGCCTTCCCTCGTCGGCTCCGATCTGGCCGCCGGTGACGGGGAAGGGCAGAGCGACGGAAAGCAGGTGCAGCGCCGTGTGCATCCGCATCAGCCGGTAGCGCCGCGCCCAGTCGAGATGCT
Source organism: Coelastrella sp. M60 (assembly GCA_001630525.1). Classification (NCBI taxonomy): domain Eukaryota; kingdom Viridiplantae; phylum Chlorophyta; class Chlorophyceae; order Sphaeropleales; family Scenedesmaceae; genus Coelastrella; species Coelastrella sp. M60. The sequence goes on from LWCB01011368.1 coordinate 7,764, forward strand.
GCACGACGCGCGCACCGGCTTCGGGGCGTGCCGCGCCGTCGGCGGGCTTGAGGCGGACCGTCGTCTTCGCGGCGTCGGCATAGACGCTGTCGGCGATGGCGATGCGGCTGCCGTCCTCGAGCTCGAGCTCGCCGATGTCGCCGGGCTGCCCGCCGCCGGCGGCGTAGAAGATCGACCGGTCGAGCACGATGCCGTCGGCGTCCACAGCGAGGACGTTCGCTTCGGCGAGCGACAGATAGGCATCGTCACGGAAGAGCAGGGCGGTCGTCACGGGCGGGAATTCCTCGGCAGGAAGGAGGGTCAGGCCACGGCCTCGAACGGCGGCTCGATAGTGCTGGTGCGGGTGAGGAAGGCGGGCACCGGCAGGTCGCGCTCGGCGAGGAAGGCCGGGTTGAACAGCTTCGAGGCGTAGCGGTTGCCGTAGTCGCAGAGCACGGTGACGATGGTGTGCCCCGGGCCGAGCTCACGGGCGAGCGCCATCGCGCCGGCGACGTTGATGCCCGAAGAGCCGCCGAGGCAGAGGCCCTCGTGCTCGAGCAGGTCGAAGACGATCGACACCGCATCGGCGTCGGCGACGCGGGCCGCGAAGTCGACGGCGAGGCCGTCGAGGTTGGCGGTGATGCGGCCCTGGCCGATGCCCTCGGTGATCGAGGTGCCCTCGGCCTTGAGCTCGCCGCTCGTGTAATAGCTGAAGAGCGCCGCCCCGTGCGGGTCGGCGATGCCGATCTTCACGCCGGGCTTCAGCTCGCGCAGCCCCATCGCGACGCCGGCGAGCGTGCCGCCGGAGCCGACGGCGCAGATGAAGCCGTCGACCTTGCCGCCGGTCTGCTCGTAGATCTCGCGTGCGGTGGTCTCGACGTGCGCCTGCCGGTTCACCGTGTTGTCGAACTGGTTCGCCCACACCGCGCCGGCGGGATCGCTCGCCGCGAGCTTCTCGGCGAGGCGGCCGGAGAGCTTCACGTAGTTGTTCGGGTTCTTGTAGGGCACCGCCGGCACCTCGACGAGCTCGGCGCCGAGCAGCCGCAGCGCGTCCTTCTTCTCCTGCGACTGGGTCTCGGGAATGACGATGACGGTGCGCAGCCCGAGCGCGTTGCCGACCATCGCGAGGCCGATACCGGTGTTGCCCGCGGTGCCCTCGACGACGATGCCGCCGGGGGCGACGAGGCCGCGCGCGAGCGCGTCGCGGATGATGTAGAGCGCCGCGCGGTCCTTCACCGACTGGCCGGGATTGAGGAACTCGGCCTTGCCGAGGATCTCGCACCCCGTCGCCTCCGACGCGCGCTTCAGGCGGATCAGCGGCGTGTTGCCGATGGCGTCGAGTACGGTCCCGGTCATGTCGTCTCCTGTGCGGCGCCGCGGACGGATCCGGCGCGACGCCGGCTTCCTGCGGCGGGCCTCGGCCCCTGTCGGTGCCGGTGCCGCGAAACTAGTGCCTTTTGCGACGGCTTTGAAGCAACGTGTTGCTGTTCGCGGCGTCCCGGGCGTGGCCACCTTTTCCTCGCCGGCGACAGATGGAGAAACCCTCGAAGGCATTTCAGTGGGGTCGCTTCGTGTCGGGCGCTCACGCAGGCCACGGAACGCCGGACGTCGTGCGGCGCGGCTTCGGTATCCCGATCAAGTCCCGCGCCCTTCTTCGCCGTCACCCGGCTCGTCCACCGTCGGCCCGAACACGCGCTCGAAGGCGCCGCGCAGCACCGAATCGGCCTCCGCCATCGTCACCGGCAGGCCGAGGTCGACGAGGCTGGTGACGCCGTGGTCGGTGACGCCGCAGGGCACGATGCCCGAGAAATGCCCGAGATCCGGCTCGACGTTGAGGCTGATGCCGTGGAACGTCACCCAGCGGCGGACGCGGATGCCGATCGCCGCGATCTTGTCCTCGGCGCCTTCGCCGCGCTCGGGCCGGCGCACCCAGACGCCGACGCGGTCTTCCCGCCGCTCGCCGCGGACGTGGAACTGCCAGAGCGTGTCGATCAGCCAGGCCTCGAGGGCCGCGACGAAGGCGCGGAGATCCTGCCGCCGCCGCCGCATGTCGAGCATCACATAGGCCACGCGCTGCCCGGGCCCGTGGTAGGTGTACTGGCCGCCGCGGCCGCTGTCGTAGACCGGGAACCGGCCGGGCTCGACGAGATCGGCGGCCTTGGCGCTGGTGCCGGCGGTGTAGAGCGGCGGATGCTCGACCAGCCAGACGCGCTCCGGCTCGCGCCCGTCGGCGATCGCCGCGACGCGGGCGTCCATCTCGGCGACGGCGTCGGGATAGGCGACCGGCTCCCGCGCGATCGACCAGACCACGGGCGGCGAGCCAATGATCGCGAGAAAGCCGGCGTCGAGGTCGTCCCGAGCGTTAACCATTCGGTAACCCCGCAGGTAAGAGAATGTTTACCGGACGCGCGGGCGGAATCGCCGTGGCGCGCGACCAGCGGTCGGGCGCGGTCCGCGGCGCGAAGTTCAGAAGGATCGGCTTGCGGATGTCAACGATCGACCGGATCGCCGTCGAGATCTCCGTGGTGCTCGGCAAGGCGACGATGCCCGTGCACCAGTTGCTCCGCATGGGCCGCGGCGCGGTCATCGAACTCGAAACCGGCGCCGACGACGACGTCGAGATTCTCGCCAACGACATTCCCGTCGCCCGCGGACAGGTCGTCCTCAAGGGCGACCGCGTCACCATCTCCATCACCGAAGTCCTCCGCCGCAGCCCGCTGATGCGCGTCACGCCGTCGGTGAAGAAGGTCTGACGCCGGCGCGCCGACGAACGGACGCGGGCCCGATCCCGAGGACGCCGCGCGAGCAGCTATCCTCGAGCGGAAGGCTGCCGCCGTTCGTCGAGAGGCGGGTTGCGCGCGTCTTCAAATAAGCGCGCGTCCTCAGGTAAGGATGAGGCGCGGTCGGTTCAAACGTCCGGCTGAGTGGGGCAGTCCGTCGTCCCGGGCAACTGTCGGCCCATGCGGTCGGACGCCGCTGGAAAGCGCCACAGGAAGCGGCAGGTCATCGCCGCCCTCGCGACGACGCTCCACCGATCTTCCCCTTGGTTCCGATATGAAGACTGCGCAAACGCAAAGGGGCGCCGCGCGAAGCGACGCCCCAGGTGCAATGGCTTGCTGCGCGTTGCCAGTCCAAGCCAGGCCAGCTTCCAGAGGGAAGCCAGTCATATCGCCAGATACCGAAGTCATCTGGTGGTGAAATGAAGTATGTGTGCATCGACCGCGTCCGTCAAGTCTTTCTCGTCATCGAGAAGAAGCTTCGGATCTGCGAGCGATTGCTGCGATGCAGCGACAACGATGTCCGGCGGGCAGCACAGGTCGACTGCAGTCGCGCTCGGTCATGAACGATGCAGGCCGATAGGGTGCGGCAGCTCGGCGAAAAGACCTGCACGGTCTGTGGCTTGGCGGCAGCGATCTCTCCGGCGCCGCGACCCGGAACCGGTGCCCGTGCAGCGGCTCGCCCTCAGAACTCGACGCCGATCCCGACGTGCGGATCGACGAGGCCGTGGAAGCGGCGGGCGGCGGCGTGGGCGAAGCGCAGCGTCATCGCCTTGCGCGTGCCGCCGGCGAGCCGGTGTTCGGGTGCTTCGCGCAGCACGGCGCCGCCGAAGCCGTCCGCGAGGATCAGCCCGGCGTCGGGCGGGAAGATACCGGCATCGACGCCGGCGTGCGTCGCGAAGAACAGCCGGTCGCAATGCAGCCGGTAGTCCGGCCACTTGCGGTCGCTGCGGAAATCCTCGAGCGACGACTTGATCTCGACGATCCAGATTTCGCCGGCGGACCCGAGCGCAGCGATGTCGGCGCGCCGACCCGAGGCGAGCGGCAGTTCCGTCAGCACCGAGAAGCCGAGGCCGACGAGCAGCCGGCCGACGCCGCGCTGCACCGTCCGCGCGTGCTCGGACTGCCGCCCGTCGACGAGCCGCGGGTCGACGACGGGCTCGTCGGCGATTGCCGGAGCGAAGGCGGAGCCGGGCGTGGACGGCGGCGGCGCCTGCCGCGTGGCGGCGGCCGTGAGCGGAGTGGGCGCGGGCGGGAGGGCAGGGGCTTGCTTCGAGCGCATGGCTCGATCATGTTCATGCTTCGTTCGGAATGCAAGCCTCGATTGCCGGCGCGGCGCTCGGAAGGCTGCTGCGAAACGATGTTCTGTGCGCGCTCCGGGTTGACAGGCGCGGTCGCAGTTGCGGCTGTCGTCGCGATCCTCGACAGCGTCCGGCGCCGCGCTCGCTTCGCCGTTCGCCGCCTGTTCGATCACCTCGCCGAGCGCCACGAACCGCTCGTCGTTGGGGTGGAGCGCGCGCCAGCGGGCGAGGGCGGCGCGGGCCTCGTCCTTGCGGCCGGCGGCGGCGAGGAGCGCGATCATTCGGCGGGCCGGCGCCTTCACCGCCCGCTTCGGCAGCGTCGACAGCACGGGATCCGCGGCGATCGCGTTCAGCATAGTCGCGAGGCGGTCGGCGGCACGGCCGTAGTCGCCGCGCGCCGCCTCCGCCTCGGCCGCGAGCTGCGCGGCGCCGGGATTGCCCGCGAGGCCGAGCGCATCGACGGCGGCGGGATCGATCGCCGCGCCGGCGGTCATCGCGGCCCCCAGGGCGCCGAGACGGCCGAGGGCGGCAAAGTCGGGCGCGACGGGCGACAGGCCGCGCGCGGCCACCTCCGCGCCGATCGGCCGGGCGAAGCCGGCGATCACACGGCGGACGAGGTTCAGCGAGAACAGGTGGTCGTGCACCTCGTGCGTCGAGGCGACGGCGACGAGGCGGCGAGTGGGCGCCTCCGGCATCGCGGCGACCGTGGCGGCGCTCGCGGCGTCGGCCGGGTCGAGGCGGTGAGCTTCCGCCGCGCCGACGGCACCGTCGAGGCCGGCGCCTGCGACGGCCTGCTCCTCACCGGCCGCTTCACGCCGGAAGCGTCGCTGCTGCTGCAATCGCCGCTCGGCGTCGATCCCGGGAGCGCCGGCCCCGCAGTCGACCAGGACGGGCGCAGCCGCGATCCGCGCCTCTTCGCGAGCGGCAACGCGCCGCGGGCGGTCGCGACCGGCGCCCCGGCCTCCCGCTAGCGCCGTGCCGTCGGGCGCGCCATCGCCGAGGACCTCGCCGGGGGCGGGCGCCGTGGCGAGACCGTCGCCGTCGGCCACGAGGCGCCGGTGAAGCTCGTGGTGCCGGGCCTCCTCCGCCGCGACGGCAACCGCCGGCCGGCGCTGCCCGACTTCCAGCTCCGCTTCCAGCGCCGCGCGCGCGGGCGGCTGTCGCTCGTCGTCGACGGGCGCGAGCTCTACGCCGCGACCCGCACCTTCATGCCCGAGCGCCGCGTGCTGGTGCCGATCCCCGCGGCGGCCTTCGCGGCCGATACCGTCCACTTCCGCTTCGAGGAGCAGGGCTGATGCGCGTCGCCGCCATCGACCAGGGCACCACCTCGACCCGCTGCCTCGTCGTCGGCAGCGACGCGCCCGAGGTGCACCGGATGCGTATCACCCTAGGAGAAGGCGCGCAGGCGGCCTTCTTCGTCGTGAACCGCGGCGGCGACTACACCCGCGTCGAGCTGGAAGTGCGGCTCGCCAGGGCTGCGCATTTCGAGTTCGGCGGCGTCACCATCGGCGGCAACTCCGTGACCCGCGAGTTCGTCACCCAGGTCACGCACGCGGAGCCCGAGGCGACCAGCAACCAGATCATCCGTGCGGTGCACTGGGCGGGCGCGACGGGCAATTTCCTCGGCGAGATCAAGGTCGCGCGCCACGCGCAGAAGACCGACGCGGCGCAGGACTTCAAGGGCCTGCTGCTCGAGGCGGGCGCGAGCGCCAATGCCGTCCCGCAGCTCGAGATCTTCGCCGACGACGTGAAATGCGCCCACGGCGCGACGGTCGGCGAGATCGACGAGGGCGCGCGCTTCTACATGATGGCGCGCGGGCTCGATCCCGCCACCGCCCAGCGCCTGCTGGTGCAGGCCTTCATCGGCGATGCCTTCGTGGCGCTGGATGACGCGGCGGAGCGCGAGCGGCTGCTCGAGGCAGCGCTGGC
>LWCB01011380.1:0-16278 GCA_001630525.1 Coelastrella sp. M60
GTTCAGATTTTCGTGAAGAATCCCGCGCCGGCGACCGCCCCCGGCCTACGCGAGACCGCCCGGAATTCAGCGCCGGGCCCGGCCGGCGACGGCGCGGCCGAGCCGCTCGACGGCGGCGCGGAGGCCGTCGTCGGTGATCGGCGCGCAGGCCGCGGCGACCCGCTCAGCCTCGGCCGGGCTGAGCGGCGCGGGGCGCGGGCGGAGGCGGGCGAGGGCGCGGATCGGCCGGACGAAGCCGAGCTCGCCGCCGGCGAAGGCGACCAGCAGCACGGCGGCGAGCGTCAGCCCGAGGTCGCGGTAGGCGGTGGTGGTGGCGGCGTCGACCACGGCGAGCACGGCACTTTCCGGCACCGTGACGACCACCTCGTAGTTCGTCATGCCGACGCGGGCCCGGGCGACGATCAGCGTGTCGGGCAGCTCCGGCATTCCCGTCTTGCCGGCGATCAGCGGCGCGATCGGGCTGCCGGTCCGGTTCTGCCGCACCGCGATCTTGCCGTCGCTGTCGACGAGATAGGTGACGCCGTCGACCGCGCGGGAGATGTCGCGCGCGATGCCGTCGAGCCAGGCGATGTCGATTGCCGCCGAATAGACCCGCGGCGGCCGCGACCTCTCGATCACCGGCAGGGCGACGACGATCGTTGGGCGGTGCGACAGCCGGCTCATCAGCACGTCGCTGACGACGCGCTTGCCCGACGCCATCGCGTCCTGGAAGTACGGCCGGTCGCCGACGTAGATGCCGACCCCGTCGTAGCCGGAGGCGCAGACGATGACGCCGCTTCCCTCGGTCACCCGCAGGCCCTCCGCCCACGGCCGGGTGCGCTGGATCGGCGTCAGCATGTCGCTGCAGACTTCGGCCGAGGCCGTGCGCAGCGCGGGGATATGGCGGATGACGTCGAGAAGCGCGAAGGCCTCGTCGAAGAGCTGCGCGTTGCGGGCCGCGCCGCGCTTGGCCGCGGCTTCGACGGCGGCGCGCGCCTCCTCGAGGCTCGCCGCGCGCTTGGTCTCGATCTCGGCGAAGCGCAGCACGAACAGCGGCAGCAGGGCGACGAGCGCCCATGCGAAAAGCCGTGTCCGAAAGCTGGTGAGCCTCACCGTCGTGTTCCCGTCCGCGTCAATACGGAGGCTAGCGCGGAGAGGTAAACGAACATGACAAGCTATCGTGCTGCATTGCATGCATCATCCGGCGCGGAAAACCGGCCGCCGGCAGCATGGACGGTCCGTCCGCGACGGGTCGGCGGCGGCGCCGGGTCAGACGTGCTGGCCGCCGTTCACCTTGATCTCGGCACCGGTGACGTAGCTCGACTTGTCGGAGCAGAGATAGAAGATGAGGTCCGCGACCTCGGCCGGCCGGCCGAGGCGGCGCAGCGGCAGGCCGGCGACGATGTCCTCGGTGCCGGGGGAGAGGATCGAGGTGTCGATCTCGCCGGGGGCGATGGCGTTGACGCGGATGCCCATCGGCCCGAAGTCGGCCGCCATCTCGCGCGTCAGCGAGGCGAGCGCCGCCTTCGAGGTGGCGTAGGCGGTGCCGGCGAAGGGATGGACGCGCTCGCCGGCGATCGAGGTGACGTTGACGATCGAGCCGCCGGCTGCCCGGAGCTCGCTCTGCAGCCCGCGCGCCAGCATGATCGGCGCGAAGAAGTTGACCTGGAACACCGTGCGCCAGACGTGCATCGGCGTCGCGACCGAGTCGAGCCGCGAGCCGCCGTCGCCCTTCGGGCTGATGCCGGCGTTGTTGACGAGGGCATCGAGCTGCGAGCCGTCCGCCTCGAGCCGCCGCCGCATCTCGCCGACGGCGAGGCCGAGGTTGTCGGGGTCGGAGAGGTCGACCTGGATATGGTCCTCCGGGCCCATCGGCCAGGGGCACTTGTCGGAGAACGGATGCCGCGAGCAGGTGATCACGCGCCAGCCCGCCGCCGAGAAGCGCTTGACCGTGGCGTGTCCGATGCCGCGGCTCGCGCCGGTCAGCACCAGGGTCCGCCGCCGTCCCGTGTCGATCGACATGCTTTATGCCTTCCTCGCCGATGAGCGCATGAGATAGTCGATTTCGTGCCGCGTGGAAACGCTCACGGCGAGCTCAGCACCCCGGTCGCCAGCACCGCGGCCGAAGCGCGGTTCTCGACGCCGAGCTTGGCGTAGATCTGCTCGAGGTGCTTGTTCACCGTCCGCGGGCTGAGGCCGAGGATCTCGCCGATGTCGCGGTTCGACTTGCCGCGCGCGATCCAGACCAGCACCTCGGCCTCGCGCTGGGTCAGCGCGAAGCGCCGGCGCAGCACGCCCTCCTGCCCGCCGCTCTCCGCCACGGTGAGGCGGAACAGCAATTCGTCGATGCCGCCGCCGCGGCCGATGAAGGCGATCTGCAGCTGCATCCCGTCGGGGGCGGCGAGCTGCGCCGTCGTGCTCGCCGAGGGCTCGGTGCCGGCGCGCACGAGGCCGTAGAGCGGCTCGGGCAGCAGCATCCGGCCCTCGTCGGCCGGCAGAACGGCCGAAAGCATCCGGATTGCCTGCGGCGTGCACCACACCACCTCGCCGGCCCGGTTGGCGGCGAGCAGGTAGCGGCCGGCGGTGTCGAGCGCCGCGCGCGCGCTCTGCGCCGTGCGGGCGTTGGCGAGGTGCACGCGGATGCGGGCGAACAGCACGTCGAGCACGATCGGCTTCGTCACGTAGTCGACGCCGCCGGCCTCGAGCCCGTGCACGATGTGCTCGGTCTCGGTGAGGCCGGTCATGAAGATCACCGGCACGTGCGAGAGCGCGCTCGACCGCTTCAGCCGGCGGCAGGTCTCGAAGCCGTCCATGCCCGGCATCACCGCGTCGAGGAGGATGATGTCCGGGGTGATCCGCTCGACGAGGGCCAGCGCCTGCGCGCCGTCGATCGCGACGAGCACGGTCGCGCCCGACTGCTCGAGCGCGTCGGTGAGGAAGCTCAGCGTGCCGGGCGAATCGTCGACGACCAGCACGATGTCGCGCGGTCGGATGGCCTCAGTCATGCGCGTGCCCCTCCAGCACGGCGATACAGCGCGGTAGATCGAAGGCGCGCACGAGATCGCGCAGTTCGCCCGCGAAGGCGCGGTGGGCGGGGTCGGTTTCGAGCTCGGCGAGCCGGGCCTCGATGCCGCGGACGTGGCCGATGTGGCCGAGGTGCACGAGCTCGTCGATCACCGCCCGCGCGGGGACAGCCCGGTCGGCCGGTGGCGCCGGCGGCGGGGCGGGCACGGCGGCGGGTTCCGGCCGCGGCGGCTCGTCGATCCACTCGAGGTCGAGCAGCCGCTTGATGCAGTCGAGCAGCTGCACGAGGTCGAACGGCTTCGGGATGCTGTCGTCGTGCACGTCGTCCTCGGCCGGCGGCGGCCGGCTCTCGCCGAGGTTCGCCGACATCATCACGATGCCGGCGCTGGCGTGGCCGTCCTCGCGCAGCGCTCGCGCGAGGCTCCAGCCGTCCATGCCCGGCATCGAGATGTCGAGCAGGAACAGGTCCGGCCGCGCGGATCCGGCGAGGGCGAGGCATTCGGCGCCGTCGCGGGCGGTGAGCACGACGAAGCCGAGCGGCGCGAGGATCTCGACCATCAGGTCGCGGTGCGCCTGGTCGTCGTCGACGACCATGACGGTGAGCCGCGGCCCGCTGTAGCCGTAGACGCGGCGCGCTGGCGGCCCGGCCTCCTTCGGCCGTTCCACCGCGGCCAGCATCAGCCGCACGCGGAAGCGCGAGCCCTTGCCGGGCTCGCTCGTCACCGTGATCTCGCCGCCCATCAGGTCGACGAGCAGCTTGGTGATGGTGAGGCCGAGGCCGATGCCGGGCGGCATCGCCCCGTCGGGCACCGGCCCGCGCTCGAATGGCTCGAAGATGCGGCCGAGATCCTCCGGCCGGATGCCGACGCCGGTGTCGCAGACGGTGATGGTGGCGATCTGGCTGCGGTAGGCGACCGACAGCGTCACGCCGCCCGCGGCGGTGAACTTGATGGCGTTGGTGATGAGGTTGATCAGCACCTGCCTGAGCCGCTTCTCGTCGGTGGTCACCACCGCGGGCAGGTTGGGCGGCCGCTCGAAGGTGAAGCCGAGCCCCTTCGCCTGCGCCTGCAGCCGGAACATGTCGACGAGCTGGTCGAGGAAGTCGCCGATGCGCACCTCGTTGCGGTCGAGCTGCAGCCGCCCGGCCTCGATGCGCGAGACGTCGAGCAGCCCGTCGATCAGCCCCGAGAGATGCTCCGCCGAGCGTCGGATCACCCGCACGCCGCCCTGGCGCGCCGGCGGGATCGCCTGGTCGCGCTCGAGGATCTGCGCATAGCCGAGCACGGCGTTGAGCGGCGTGCGCAATTCGTGGCTGAGGCCGACGACGTAGCGGCTCTTCGCCCGGTTCGCGGCCTCCGCCACCTCCTTCGCCTGCTGCAGCGCCGCGTCGGTTCGGCGGTGCGCCTCGATCTCGCGCAGCAGCAGCGTGTTCTGCCGCGCCGATTCCTCCTGCGCGACGCGCCGGCTCTCCTGCGCGAGCACGAAGAACCACGCCGCGATGCCGGCGACGATCAAGAGCGTGAAGAAGGCGCCCCAGAGCGCCGGGCCGATGATCTCGCCGTCCACCGTGCCGCCGGTGGTGGTCTGGAAGTAGATGAAGGCGAGGATCGCGCTGATCGCCGAGGTCAGCACCAGCATCACGCCGAGATAGCTCGACAGCCGCGACTTCTGCCGCGCCGCCGCCCAGTCCGGGAAGATCGCGGCGAGGGCGCCGTCGATCTGCGCCTCGAGCCGCGCCTTCGGCTTGCAGAGGTCGTTGCAGCGGGCGTCGAGCGAGCAGCACAGCGAACAGATCGGCGCCGAATAGGCCGGGCAGAACGCCATGTCCTCGGGCTCGAAGGCGTGCTGGCAGATGCGGCATTCCATCTGCGTCGCGAGCTTCCAGTTCGCCCGCGGCTTGCGCGCGAGGTAGTAGCGCCCGCGGGTGCTCCAGGCGATCGCCGGCGCCGCGACGAGCGCGACCGCGAGCGAGGCGAAGGGCGCGAGCGCCTCGGCGGCGGCGCCGAGCAGGCCGGCATAGGCGGCGAGGCCCACCAGCGTCGCGAGCGCCATCCCCCCGACGCCGACCGGGTTGATGTCGTAGAGATGCGCCCGCTTGAACTCGATGCCGGGCGGGCTGAGCCCGAGCGGCTTGCTGATCGCAAGGTCGGCGGTGAGCGTGCCGAGCCAGGCGACGGCGACGATCGCGAACAGCCCGAGCGTCGCCTCCAGCGTCCGGTAGATGCCGAGCTCCATCAGGAGCAGCGCGATCGCGACGTTGAAGACGAGCCAGACGACGCGGCCGGGATGGCTGTGGGTGAGGCGCGAGAAGAAGTTCGACCAGGCGAGCGAGCCCGCGTAGGCGTTCATCACGTTGATCTTGAGCTGCGAGACGACGACGAGCACCGCCGTCACCGCGAGCACAACCGCCTCGGACGGGAACACGTAGTCGAAGGCGACCTTGTACATGTAGGCCGGCTCGGCGGCGTGCTCGAGCCCGACGCCGTGCTCGAGCGCCAGCACCGCGAGGAACGAACCGAACAGCAGCTTCGGCGCGCCGAGCACGATCCAGCCCGGCCCCGCGGCGAGCAGGGCCCGCCGCCACGCCGGCTCGGGCTTGCCCTCGCGCGCCGGCAGGAAGCGCAGGATGTCGACCTGCTCGCCGATCTGCGGCATCAGCGCGAGGATCACCGAGGCGGCGGCGCCGAAGCGCAGGAGGTCGAAGCCGGCAGGGTCGGCATCGTCGCGGAGCCCTTCCACGCCGCCGAAGCCGAGCCAGTCGGAGACCGAGCCCCAGTCCTGCCAGAGGATGAAGGCGACGGGCAGGAGGTTGAGGAAGATCCAGAGCGGCTGGGTGGCGAGCTGGAAGCGGCTGATCAGCGTGATGCCGTGGGTGACGAGCGGGATCACCATCAGCGACGAGATGATGTAGCCGAGCCAGAGCGGGATGCCGAAGCAGAGCTCCAGCGCCGCCGACATGATCGAGGCCTCGATCGCGAACAGGATGAAGGTGAAGGTGGCGTAGATCAGCGAGGTGACGGTGGAGCCGATGTAGCCGAAGCCGCCGCCGCGGGTCAGCAGGTCGATGTCGACGCCGTAGCGCGCGGCGTAGCGGCTGATCGGCAGGCCGGTGACGAACAGGATCGCGCTGACCACCACGATGGCGAGCACGGCGTTGGTGAAGCCGTAGGACAGGGTGATCGCGCCGCCGATCGCCTCGAGCGCGAGGAAGGAGATCGCGCCGATCGCCGTCTGCGCGACGCGCGGCGCCGACCAGCGCCGGGCGCCCTTGGCGGTGAATCGCAGGGCGTAGTCCTCGAGCGTCTGGTTCGCGACCCAGCGGTTGTACTCGCGCCGGACGGGTAGGATACGCTGACGTCCCGACATGGTGCTCCGTTTCGCGCCGCCCGTCCCGGAACCGGGCCGGGCTACGGGCCCCGACGCGGCCCCCCTCGACCCGCCGCTCGGCTTGCAAGAATCCGGCCGTCCCCGGCCGCCGTGCCGCCCGCCGCCGTCCTAGCCTATCCCGCGCACGAGTTCGACCACCTCGCCGAGGCTGGCGATGCGGCGGTAGCGCGGCTCGTCCACCGGCTCGTCGTGGTGCTCGAGCGCCCACGTGAGGTCGTGCGGCACATGGACGCCCCAGCCGCCGGCCCGGAGCGCCGGCACCACGTCGGACTTCAGCGAGTTGCCGATCATCATCGCCCGCGCCGGGCCGTCGCCGTGGCGGGTGAACACGCGCTCGTAGGTCGCCGCCGTCTTGTCGGAGACGATCTCGACCGCGTCGAACAGCTCGCCGAGCCCCGAGGCGGCGAGCTTGCGCTCCTGGTCGAAGAGATCGCCCTTGGTGACGAGCAGGATGCGGTAGTCGCCGGCGAGCGCCTCCAGCGTCTCGCGCGCGCCCGGCAGCGTCTCGACCGGATGCTCCAGCATCTCGCGGCCGGCGGCGAGGATCTCGGCGATCACGGTCGAGGGGGCACGGCCCTCGGTCACCTCGAGCGCGGTCTCGATCATCGACAGCGTGAAGCCCTTGATGCCGAAGCCGTAGAGCCGGAGGTTGCGCCGCTCCGCCTCGAGCAGCCGCTGCGACAGCTGTTCGGGGGCGGCGTGGTCGGCGAGCAGCGCCGTGAAGCGCTGCTCGGTGAGCCGGAAGAACTGTTCGTTCTGCCACAGCGTGTCGTCGGCATCGAAGCCGATGGTGGAAAGGCGTGGAGGCATCGGCGGGCACCGTTTCCGCGGCGGAATCGCCGCCGGATACGACGATGAACGAAAGGTTACGTCAATCGACGTATATGCTGCACCGCACGATCCGGCCGACATTTTCCCCCGAGCGGCAGCGCCAGCGTCGCCGCCCAGAATTCGTGACGCCAGATTTCATGACGGGGGAGTCAGAACCACATGTCGCGCACCATCGCCAAGCTCACCGGCGCCGCCCTCGCGGGCCTGCTCGGGGCCACCGCCCTGATGACCGCCGCCCAGGCCCAGGAAGAGACCATCAAGGTCGGCATCCTGCACTCGCTCTCCGGCACGATGGCCATCTCCGAGACGACCCTCAAGGACGTCATGCTGATGCTCATCGACGAGCAGAACAAGAAGGGCGGCCTGCTCGGCAAGCAGCTCGAGGCGGTCGTCGTAGACCCGGCCTCCGACTGGCCGCTGTTCGCCGAGAAGGCGCGCGAGCTCATCAGCCAGAACGGCGTCTCGGCCGTGTTCGGCTGCTGGACCTCGGTGTCGCGCAAGTCGGTGCTGCCGGTGTTCGAGGAGCTGAACTCGATCCTGTTCTACCCGGTGCAGTACGAGGGCGAGGAAAGCCAGCGCAACGTCTTCTACACCGGCGCCGCCCCGAACCAGCAGGCGATCCCGGCCGTCGACTACCTCGAGGCCGAGGAAGGCGTCGAGCGCTGGGTGCTCGCCGGCACCGACTACGTCTACCCGCGCACCACCAACAAGATCCTCGAGGCCTACCTGCTCGCCAAGGGCGTCGCGCCCGAGGACATCATGATCAACTACACGCCGTTCGGTCATTCCGACTGGCAGACGATCGTGTCCGACATCAAGGCCTTCGGCTCGGCCGGCAAGAAGACCGCCGTGGTCTCGACCATCAACGGCGACGCCAACGTTCCCTTCTACAAGGAACTCGGCAACCAGGGCATCAAGGCCGAGGACATCCCGGTCGTCGCCTTCTCGGTGGGTGAGGAAGAGCTCGCCGGCATCGACACCGCCCCGCTCGTCGGCCACCTCGCGGCCTGGAACTACTTCCAGTCGGTCGAGGACCCGATCAACGAGGAGTTCATCGCGGCCTGGAAGGCGTTCACCGGCAACGAGAACCGCGTCACCAACGATCCGATGGAGGCCCATTTCATCGGCTTCAACATGTGGGTGAAGGCGGTCGAGGCGGCCGGCACCACCGACAGCGACGCGGTCATCGACGCCCTCGTCGGCGTCTCGGTGCCGAACCTTTCGGGCGGCTACTCGGCGATGATGCCGAACCACCACATCACCAAGCCGGTGCTGATCGGCGAGATCCAGGCCGACGGCCAGTTCGAGATCGTCTCGCAGACCCCGGGCCTCGTCGTCGGTGACGAATGGTCGGACTACCTCGAAGGCTCGAAGGACCTGATCTCCGACTGGCGCAAGCCGATGTCGTGCGGGAACTTCAACGTCGTCACCGGCAAGTGCGGCGGCGCCAGCTGATCCCGACCCGTCCGGCGGCCACCGTGCCGCCGGACATCTCGCCGGCGTCCTGCTGCCCGGGACGAGCGCGCGACCCCCGCCGGCCGTGAAGGCCGGCGGGGCCCGCGCCCGAAGGCCGGCCCCGATTTCCATCCCGAAGGCCCGGCCCCGTGCGGCCCCGGCGGCCCTGCTGCTCCGGCACGCGTCGTGCTTCTCCGATGCCGCGCCATGGCCGTGGAACCCGCGGACCCGAGCAGACCGGGTCGGGGACCGGCGGGATCCGTACCGCGAAGATCCGAAGGACGAGGCACCATGTCGAAGTCGCGCGACCACCGGGCTGCCCTCGCGTCCGCCCTCGCCACCCCCCTCGCCAGCGGGGCGAAACGGATCGCCCTGTTCCTCGGCCTGCTCGCGGCCGTCCTCTCCGGCGCGCTCCTCTCCGGCGCCGCGCGCGCCGAGACCCCCGACGCCGAGTTCCGCACGCTCGTCGACGCGCTGTCGGCGCGGAACTTCAACGAGACCGAGGCGGCGATCCGCGCCCTCGCGGTCACCGGCGACGACCGCGCCGCCGCCATCCTCGACGCCCTCGGCAGCGGCGACCTCTTCGTCCGCAAGCTCGACCCCGTCGTGGTCATCGGCCGGGAAGTGCGGCGCGAGCTGCGCCTCACCGACCCCGTCACCGGCGCCGACCTCGGCACCGAGCCCGCGGCCGCCTACACCAAGATCCGCGTCAACAACCGCCTGCGCCGCTCGATCCAGGCCGCCGTCGGCACGCTGACGCTGCTGAGCGACGATCCCGGCCGCCGCCTCGCCGCCGCCGAGGCGGTGCTGAAGACGCGCGATCCCGAGACGATCCCGGCGCTCGACATCGCCATCGCCCAGGAGACCAACCCGCGCGTCGCGGCGGTGATGGAACAGGCACGCGCCGCAGCGGTGCTCAATTCGGAGGCGGCCGAGGCCGACAAGGTTGCGGCGATCGCCGTGATCGCCGACCGCGGCGGCCGCGACGCGCTGTCGATCCTGACGCAGTACATCCAGGCGGAAGGCGCCGTCGGCACCGCCGCCCAGGAGGCGGTCGACGACGTCAACACCACGCTCGCGCTCTGGAACGCCGGCCAGAACATCTGGTTCGGCATCTCGCTCGGCTCGGTGCTGCTGCTCGCCGCGATCGGCCTCGCTATCACCTTCGGCGTGATGGGCGTCATCAACATGGCCCACGGCGAGATGGTGATGATCGGCGCCTACACCACCTTCGTCGTGCAGCAGCAGATCCGTGACTACGCCCCGGGCCTGTTCGACTTTTCGCTGTTGATCGCCCTGCCGCTCGCCTTCCTCGTCGCCGGCGCCATCGGCGTCGCCATCGAGCGCGGCGTCATCCGCTTTCTCTACGGCCGGCCGCTGGAAACGCTGCTCGCCACCTGGGGCATCTCGCTGATCCTGCAGCAGGCCGTCCGCTCGCGATTCGGCGCGCAGAACCAACAGGTCGGCAACCCGTCGTGGATGTCAGGCTCGTTCGACGTCGGGCTGATCTCGATCACCTACTCCCGGCTCTGGATCGTCGTGTTCGCCATCTTCGTTTTCTTCGCGCTGATGGCGCTGCTGAAGCGGACGCCGTTCGGCCTGCAGACCCGCGCCGTCACCGCCAATCGCCAGATGGCGAGCGCCATGGGCATCCGCACGCCGTGGATCGACGCCATGACCTTCGGCCTCGGCTCGGGCGTCGCCGGCATCGCCGGCGTCGCGCTCAGCCAGATCGAGAACGTCAGCCCGAACCTCGGCCAGGGCTACATCATCGACAGCTTCATGGTCGTGGTGTTCGGCGGCGTCGGCAATCTCTGGGGCACGCTGGTGGGCGCGCTGACGCTCGGCATCGCCAACAAGTTCCTCGAGCCCTACGCCGGCGCCGTGCTCGGCAAGATCCTCGTGCTCGTCTTCATCATCCTCTTCATCCAGAAGCGGCCCCGCGGGCTGTTCGCTCTCAAGGGCAGGTCGGTCGAAGCATGATCACGCACTTCATCCTGAACGGCCTCGACCGCCGCGCCGGCATCGTCGTCGCCCTGCTGCTCGCCATCGCCGTCATAGTGCCGGCGCTGAACCTCTGGGTGTCGCCGTCGAGCCCGTTCCACGTGCCGTCCTACACGCTGGCGCTGTTCGGCAAGTACCTCTGCTACGCGCTGCTGGCGCTGTCGCTCGACCTCGTCTGGGGCTACTGCGGGATCCTTTCGCTCGGCCACGGCGCCTTCTTCGCCCTCGGCGGCTACGCAATGGGCATGTACCTGATGCGCCAGATCGGCCCGCGCGGCGTCTACGGCGATCCGGTGCTGCCCGACTTCATGGTGTTCCTCAACTACAAGGAACTGCCCTGGTTCTGGTATGGCTTCGACATGTTCTGGTTCGCGGCGATCATGGTCGTCGTCGTGCCCGGCCTGCTCGCCTTCGCGTTCGGCTGGTTCGCCTTCCGCTCGCGCGTCACCGGCGTCTACCTGTCGATCATCACCCAGGCGATGACCTTCGCGCTGCTGCTCGCCTTCTTCCGCAACGACATGGGCCTCGGCGGCAACAACGGCCTCACCGACTTCAAGGACATCCTCGGCTTCAACGTGCAGGCGGCGACGACGCGCTCGGGCCTCTTCGCGGCGACCGCGATCGCCCTCGCGCTGTCGTTCTGGATCTGCAGCGCCGTGGTGCGCTCGAAGCTCGGCAAGGTGCTGGTCGCGGTGCGCGACGCCGAGAGCCGCACCCGCTTCATCGGCTACCGGGTCGAGAACTACAAGCTGTTCGTCTGGACGCTGTCGGCGATGATGGCCGGCGTCGCGGGCGCGCTCTACGTGCCGCAGGTCGGCATCATCAACCCGTCCGAGTTCGAGCCCGCCAACTCCATCGAGGCGGTGATCTGGGTCGCCGTCGGCGGCCGCGGCACGCTGATCGGGCCGATCGTCGGCGCGGTGCTCGTCAACTTCGGCAAGTCGTGGTTCACCGCGGCGATGCCCGAGGTCTGGCTCTTCGCCCTCGGTGCGCTCTTCGTGCTCGTGACGCTGTTCCTGCCGAAGGGCGTCGTCGGCACGGTGCAGTCGGCCGCCGCCGCCTGGCGCGAGCGCCGGGTCCAGCCCGCCCCCGCAGCCCTCGATCCCAAGCCCGCGGAGTGATGTGAGATGACCGAGCGCACCATCGCCGAGGGCTCGCTGCTCTACCTCGACAACGTCCACCGCTCCTTCGACGGCTTCAAGGCGATCAACGGCCTGTCGCTGGTGCTCGCCCCCGGCGAGATGCGGGCGATCATCGGCCCGAACGGCGCCGGCAAGACGACGATGATGGACATCATCACCGGCAAGACCCGTCCCGACACCGGCGACGTGCTGTTCGAGGGCCACGTCGACCTCACCCAGCACGACGAGGCCGAGATCGCGACGATGGGCATCGGCCGCAAGTTCCAGAAGCCGACCGTCTTCGAGAGCCACACCGTCGCCGACAACCTCGAGCTCGCCCTGAAGGCGAAGCGCGGCCCCTTTGCGACGCTGTTCCACAAGACGACGGCGGCCGAATACGGCCGCATCGACGAGATCCTCCAGACGATCCGCCTCACCGACCGCCGCGACTGGCTCGCCGCCAACCTCTCCCACGGCCAGAAGCAGTGGCTCGAGATCGGCATGCTGCTGGCGCAGGAGCCGAAGCTGCTGCTCGTCGACGAGCCCGTCGCCGGCATGACCGACGACGAGACCGCCGAGACCGCGATCCTCTTGCGCAAGATCGCCGAGACGCAGTCGGTGGTCGTCGTCGAGCACGACATGACCTTCGTCCGCGAGCTCGGCGTCAAGGTGACGGTGCTGCACGAGGGCTCGGTGCTCGCGGAGGGCTCGCTCGACGCGGTGTCGAGCAACCCGAAGGTGATCGAGGTCTATCTCGGGCGGTGAGGGAAGGGGCCGCTGCGGCCCGCGGCCACCCCCCACCCCGGCCCTCCCCCACAAGGGGGGAGGGGGCCGCGAGGTCTGCGCGGGGCGGCAGGAACGGCGCGTCGGATATGACGATCCCCTGAATCCGGCGTCCCCTCTCCCC
Source organism: Coelastrella sp. M60 (assembly GCA_001630525.1). Taxonomy (NCBI): domain Eukaryota; kingdom Viridiplantae; phylum Chlorophyta; class Chlorophyceae; order Sphaeropleales; family Scenedesmaceae; genus Coelastrella; species Coelastrella sp. M60. Next base: position 12,709 of record LWCB01011380.1, read on the forward strand.
TTGTGGGAGAGGGACAGGGTGAGGGGTAGGCAACCCGGCAAGACACCGGTGGTGAAACGAGGAACTTGCGGTGCTCAGCGTCGAGAACATCAATCTTCACTACGGCGCCGCCCAGGCGCTGCGTCAGGTGTCGCTCACCGCCGAGCCGGGCAAGGTGACCTGCGTGCTCGGCCGCAACGGCGTCGGCAAGACCTCGCTGCTGCGCTCGATCGTCGGCCTCAAGCCGATCAGCGCCGGCAGGATCGTCTGGGAAGGCGAGGACATCTCCCGCCTCGCCCCGCACGACCGCGCCCGCAAGGGCGTCGCCATCGTGCCGCAGGGCCGCGAGATCTTCCCCCTCCTCACCGTCAAGGAGAACCTCGAGACCGGCTACGCGCCGATCCCGCGCAAGGACCGCCACGTCCCCGACACGGTGTTCGACCTCTTCCCGGTGCTGAAGTCGATGCTGCGCCGCCGCGGCGGCGACCTGTCCGGCGGCCAGCAGCAGCAGCTCGCCATCGGCCGCGCCCTCGTCACCCGGCCGCGCCTGCTCGTGCTCGACGAGCCGACGGAAGGCATCCAGCCCTCGATCATCAAGGACATCGGCCGCGCCATCGAGTTCCTGCGCGACCAGGGCACCATGGCGATCGTGCTGGTCGAGCAGTATTTCGAATTCGCCCGCGACCTCGCCGATCATTTCGCGGTGATGGACCGCGGCGAGGTCGTGCTCTCGGGCACCAAGGCCTCGATGAACGAGCAGGAAGTGCGGCGCTGGATGACGGTGTGAGGGGTCTGGCGGCCGCGCCCGCCGCGTCCTGACCGCACCACCGCTGCCCCCTCCCTGTCCCTCCCCCGCTTCGCAGGAGAGGGGACGATCGGCGACAGGGCGTTCGCAAAGCCGGCGCTTCGCCGAAGCGAGGCGCTGATCGGAACGGCAATCTCTCCTCCTGCGTCCCCTCTCCTGCGAAGCGGGGGAGGGACAGGGAGGGGGGAGGCCCCACGGCACGACGCTTCCACCCCGCGCCAAAACAAAAACGGCGCCGGATCGCTCCGGCGCCGCCTCGTTTGTCGATCTTCCCCCGGCTCAGGCCGCGCGCACGCGGCCGATGAAGCCGTCGACCTGCTTGCGCAGCGTCTCCGCCTGCCGGGCGAGCTCGCTCGCCGCCGAGGTCATCTCGCCGGCGACGCGGCCGGTGTCGTCAGCGGCCTTGCTGACGCCGACGATGTTGGTCGAGACCTCGACGGTACCGCGCGCCGCCTCGTCGACGTTGCGCGCGATCTCGCCGGTGGCGGCGTTCTGCTCCTCGACCGCCGAGGCGATGGAGGAGGAGATCTCGTTGATCTCCTGGATGGTGCCGCCGATCATCTGGATCGCGGTGGCGACGTCCGAGGTGCCGCTCTGCACGGCGCCGATCTGCGCCGAGATCTCGCCGGTGGCCTTGGCGGTCTGCGCGGCGAGGTTCTTCACCTCGGTGGCGACGACGGCGAAGCCCTTGCCGGCCTCGCCGGCGCGGGCGGCCTCGATGGTGGCGTTGAGCGCGAGCAGGTTGGTCTGCGCCGCGATCTCGCTGATGAGGTTGACCACCTCGCCGATGCGCTGGGCGTTGGCGACGAGGCCGGCGACGGCGGCGCTGGTTGCCTGCGCCTGGTCGGCGGCGCGCGCCGACACGGTGGCGGCGCTCGTCACCTGCTGGCCGATCTCGCCGATCGAGCTCGACAGTTCCTCCGCCGCGGCGGCGACGGTGCGGACGTTGACCGAAGCCTGCTCGGCGGCGGCCGCGACCGTGTTCGACTGCTGATTGGTCTCCTCGGCGGCGGCGCCCATGGCGGCCGAGTTCTGCTGCAGCTGCGCCGCGGCGGCGGAGACGGCGCGGACGACGCCCATCACCTCGGCCTCGAAGCTGTCGGCGAGGCGGTGCATGGCGGCGCGCTGCTCGGCGGCGGCGCGGGCCTTCGCCTGCTCCTGCTCGGCCTCGAGCGCCTTCACGGCGATGGCGTTCTGCTTGAACACCTCGACCGAGCGCGCCATCAGGCCGACCTCGTCCTTGCGCCCGGCGCCGTTGATCTCGACGCTAAGATCGCCGCCGGCGAGCTTCTGCATGGTCTGGGCGGTGTTCTGCAGCGGCCGCGAGATGCCGTAAACGGCGGTGGCGATGCTGAGCGCGAGCACGACGACGAGCGAGCCGCCGACGATCATGAAGTTGGTCCAGACGGTGTCGCGCGCCATCGAGGAGGTGGCCTCCGACGCGACGACCGCGTTCTCCGAGACCTTGTCGACAAAGCTGCGGATGGTGTCGCGCAGCTGCCCGAGGGCCGGATCGAACTCGCCCTGCAGGACCGCCATGCCCTCGTCGCGCTTGCCCGCGATCGCAAGGCCGTTGCCGCGTTCCATGATCGCGACCACGGCGTCGAACTGGGCCGTGAAGTCCGCGATCTCGCCGGCGGTCTCCGGCATGATCTCCCCGGCGTGACCGGCGAGCTTGACGAACTCGGCCCGCGCGTCCTTCGTCCGGTCCATGATCTGGCGGATCTCGGCCGGGTCGGCCCGCGAGAAGGCGCGATAGGCGATGTCGCCGAGGCGATAGACCCGCTGGTTGGCGCGCGCCATGTCGATGGCGGCGGTGTACTCGCCCATCATCACGTCGGTACTGGCGGCATCGACCTCTTCGATCTTTTCAGCGGCATAGAACGCGCTGAACACGGACACCGCGCCCATCAACAAGACGACCGCCACGATCTTGTAGGCAATCTTGAGGTCCTGGAAACGCATTTGAAGCCCCTTCTGGAGTGGACTTGATCGTCAAGCCGTCGTTTGCTTTTCGGCTAAATTGCCTAAAAATCCGCTAATCCAGCGCGGGCGGCGGTGGCGGTGCTTCCAGATAATGAGAGATACTACAAGAGGTTGCGGAAATAGCTCGCCGACAATGAGGGGTCATACGTAGGCTATCGATCTTTGCAGCGGTCGAGGTCTTCACCGCGTCCGCGGCTTCGCCCGGCTGGTCGCGGGCGCCGCGAGCGGATCGTCCGGCCAGGGGTGGCGCGGATAGCGGCCCTTGAGATCCTTGGCGACGTCCTTCCACGAGCCGCGCCAGAAGCCGGGCAGGTCGCGCGTCGTCTGGATCGGCCGGTGCGCCGGCGAGAGCAGCACGAGGAGCAGCGGCACCCGTCCGCCGGCGACGGCGGGGTGGCGGTCGAGTCCGAACAGCTCCTGCACCCGCACCTCGAGCGCCGGCCCGTTCTCCGCGCCATAATCGATCGGCAGGCGGGAGCCCGACGGCACGTCGAAATGCGACGGCAGCAGCGTCTCGATCTCGCGCCGGCGGGCATAGGGCAACAGCGCGTCGAGCGCCCGGCCGAGATCGTCGGCGTCGATCGAGTCGAGCCGCGTCCGGCCGAGGATCGCCGGGGCGAGCCAAGCCTCAGCCGCGGGCGCGAGCGCGGCCGCCGAAAGGTCGGGCCAGTCGCCGCCGATGGTCGCGGCGAGGAAGCTCGCCCGGGAGCGCAGTGCGCGCTGCTCCTTCGTCCACGGCAGCCGGTCGAGGCCGAGTGCCGCCGCCTCGCGCGCGAGCAGCTCCGCCGCCGCCTGCGGGT
>LWCB01011382.1:0-24668 GCA_001630525.1 Coelastrella sp. M60
ATGCTTGGCCCAACTGTTCTGAGAGCTCATCTCCAACTTTTTTCACCACAGATCTTCTCGGTGCCATGCTGCACTTGTCCCAGCTCTTAGCAGTACGGTAGATGCAGTTCCATCTCAGAACTTGAGGTCAAACTTGACGCCAGCCTTGCGCAGCAGGCGAATCTTGCCTGACTGGTTGCCTGGGAGTGGCACTGCTGCGTCAAGTACCAGCTCAGCACTGCAGGGAGTGACACAGCGCAAGAGTAGCGTCAATCACATGCAGTACTGTCGACATGAATCTGCCCACTTGCTGGATGGTTGTATACTGCAACACAGGGTATCATGGCAACAGGCAAGCTGCCTTTTCATCTGTTTGCTTTCACCATGCCTAGCAACGCATTTGGTGACTTCAAAAGTGTTGTGTGTATCACGGCAACTGTAACGTCAACATGGCCAGACAGACAGACTTACTCTCCCTTGAGCGCTTTGTATGTCACACTGCCAGCAAGCGTCCGTGTTTTCACGCTTGCTTCTGTAGCCACCTTCCACCCACCAGCTGGCTTCAACTTATAACTCAGCAGCGGGCCTGTAGCAGGCGTCTGCACCAACTTCAAGCTCTTCACCCACCTGCAGGACAGCACAGGTGATGCAGCGGTCACCCCACTTGAGCAGTAGCGACTGACAGAACATGCTGCTGTTGGTGGCTGTCAGCTGCATGAATGCCTACAGCTATAACTCAGTAAGCAGCAACCGGATTATCCACTGCTGTGTGCTCAGGCATGCACTGCTCACTTCTTGTCTGGCTTGTACCCAATGCAGAAGGCTGTATCTGTGCTCTTGCTATCTCCAGCTACTCGCAGCTTGTACTTCTTGTCATACTTGAGGGTCTCTGTGTAGTAGGCTGCAGGGCAAAACAGGCACAAGCAACATGGCAAGAGGCAATCCCAGCAACAAGTGGGAGGTTGGTGGAAGAAAGGGTGAAGCACCTCAGCTGACATGCATGTAAGTGGCCATCTTGCTCAACTAGGCCACAAAGGGCAGGGGAAACTAGCAGCTTGGCTGTAATTGACTTAGTGTTGCACCTTATTATGGCAATGCAGCACTTGTTGATAATCTTATGTCCTGCAGAGGTCAAATGGCCAGTGCACTACAAACACCAACTGTATAGGCAATAAGCCTCATAGGCAGGCATAGTATATAGCTATCTGGCAGGGTGAAGCAAACCATGAGCGATCTCCAGCAGCAGTGAAGCTTACCAAACCTATTCTGGAAGTCATACACCAACTTCAGCGAATCCTTGACTTTGCTGCCCTCAAGCAACTTGGTGCTCAACTGCAGCAAAAGACAGCAGAAACGGATGTGAAGCCGGACAACAGTATTGTGCAGTAGCACATGAGCTGCAAGATGCAGGTAGGCACTTCAGTGTACAGCGAGTGTTTGTTGCAACAAAGCATTGCTTGCTGCCTGAATGCCTACTGTGCAGCTGTTCACTTGGGACATCATCACCAGCACATTGTAATGAAATTGGGATGACAAATCTTGCCATTATGGATAACTGATTGTGACAACAACATTTGTATAGGTGTCCACTCAATTTTGTAGGTGTCCATCATGTGCAGGCCTTTGGACAGGATGCATATGGCATGCAGCAATATATGCAGCTGACCACCACAGCACTTATGCTGCTAACCATGCTGGCTGCTAGCTTGTTGGGCCAATCATATGCTGCTGGTCGTGACTGACTTTGTCACCTCACCTCTACTACTGGACTGGGCACAAGCTCCCAGTGCATGCCAGGAACAACCTGCTTGAACTTGAAAGTACCTGCCCCATTTTTGCGTGTGTACTGGAACACAGTGTCCTGCACATATTGGAAACAGGAACGTAACATTGAGAGGACCACTCATGGGTGCTGCCTGCATCCCATAGATCTGCTTGTTCTCTTTCTGCAGATACCAAACCACCACTTGACATTGGCAGAAAGCCTGTTCGCTACATTTCTGCTGCTCACGCTCTTTTAATCCACCCAATCGGACGTGCCATATGCATAATTGTTATCTATACTGTCCTGCAGCTCTCGCATAGGAGGTCCTGTACAAACTGTACTGCCCAGCAGATGAACTTAAGTTACACACCTCTCGCTGGAAGTCGTAGCCAAATTTGTATGCTCCTTGCTCCGCGTCTACACTGACTAGGTTGCTCTGATCGCTGAAATTGCACCCGATCTGGCGTCAGCAGCAGCAAACAAGCTGTTAGCAGCAATGGGATGACAATGCGGAATACTTCCAAGCAAGGACTGTCAGCACCTTTAAGCCACTGTCAAATTTGACTTCTGTTCTATTCTTCAGCTCTTTCCTGCCTAAATCGTACACGCTCTTGTTGGTGACCTTGGTGCTCATTCTGCAGCAGTGGGTAGGATGATACAGATGCAAACCTAGAGGCAGAGCAGGAGGGTACACGCGCAGATTGCTGCGTACAGACAACGAACTGCACCCCCGAGAGCCTGTAGCGCTGGGTAAAACGCCCACACAGACCTGCCGGGACTCAGGTTTAGAGGCGCGTAGACCAACGCAATTGCGGTGACCGGTCCTGGACACGTGTAACCCTAACAGAAAGCAATTGCAGCAGCTCTGCTGCTCGGGAACGTGCGCATCTCTCCCCAGCTCTGCTGCTTGTGCTTGCATAAAAAGTTGTCCTGTTGGTTGATAAAGTAAGAAAAAGCTCAATGTACCAGAATTCGGTACGATGCGGCCAACTACCAAGCACTAGCGGGAGGGGCAGCTCTGCCACACAAGTGCGCTCCTCATCCCTGGTGAGCATGGTCCTGGAAAAGCAGCAACAACATTATACACCTCTCTTAGGCTAGTTTGAGCACGCTTTGTGCACAGATGTGAGCAGTTGAAGATTCCGGCAGGATGCGGGACCTGCCACGAAACGAGCCCCTCTATTCCCAGCCATGCCCGTAGCTTGCGCGCTCGCCGTTAGAAATACCCACATGGGGTGCTCTTAGGCGTGTTTGGCTCAATAGTAAGGCTTCATGTGCTGCTCAACCTACATCCAGCTGCTGGCCTACTGTTGCTGCTCCTTCATCAGGTCACCCGTGCGTTCAAACGTAACAATCAGAGGGTGCCACCAGGCTTCGTAGATCTGCCACCTCTTCCTCCAGAAGAGGCAGCTAAGCTCAACCCGCAGTCGAATCCACAGGTCAACCCACAGCAGCAACCAAGGCAACCAAATCAGCAGCCACCAAGACAGCCCAATCAGCAGCAACCTCTGGACCCTTTCCTGTTTGATGTGCCAGGATACGCTCCCAACACTGCACCAGGGTACATAGACCCGGTGCGACAGTACCCCAATCGCCGCAACAACAACAACAACAACAATGGCTATCAGACGTACAATGACCCTGTTTGGAGCACACCACCTAGTCAGAGAGGTGGTTGGAACCGCAACAATAACGGATACAACAGAAACCAAGGCTTTACTGGCTTCGTAGATGACCCAGACGCCATGCTGCTACAGGTGCGAGTGCGGAGTGTGGTTTGGTCCCAGCAGGGTTGTTCCTGCAGTATCTGAACTGGTTCACTTCACCACCTGCTTGTGCGCAAGCTTATGCAGGACGTTGATGCACTCATTGACTTCTGTCCACACTCCGTTCCTGCTGCAGGGTTTTGGCGAGGTCCCCATTGGTATGTATGACTCGTGGTACGAGGAAGTCCCCATTGAAGAGGTGGACAAGAACCCAGAGCCAAGATATGTCAATGGCAAACGTGTGCTGGTAAACAAAGAAATTACGTGAGTGGTAAACTGCAGCAAGTGCCGACTTACAACAGCAGAAGCAGCTATCTTCTGGGTCTCACCGTCCTGGATTGAAGGCGTTAGGGTTGGTACCTCTGGTAATTATCAATATACACCGTGTGTATGTCTCTTGCAGCAAGAATAGGGCACTCATGGTGTGTTTACAAGCTGCAGATGTGCTGCCCCCTGGCAAACAAGCTTCCTACATCTGCCTATGCTGCTTTGTTGGTTTGCATTGTACAGTGCCTCGACTCTGAGGGTGCAAGATGCCAACAAGGTGGAGATTGGCATCATGAGCTATGATGAAGCCAGAGAGCTGTCTGTCAGAAGTCAAGCAGGTGAGTGCACACATTCAGTGAAGCCAAGCAACAGCCCCCACAGCAGCAGCGTATACAGCATGAGCACACAGCGTGATAGTATATACCAGAATATGATGATCCTCAGACAGCAGCTCTCGTGTCTTCGCAGCAGCAGCTGAGCATGGCTTCAGCAGCAACACAACATTACGTATCATGCATGGCATAATCACAGGTGTGAATGTAGACTGGCAGGACTTTGCTTCAAGGCGAATCACAAATAGGGCAGCAAGGCACAGCTGCGAGATTTAATAGCCAGTGTGCTGCCCAAGTTTGATGAAAAGAATAAACTGACAGAATGCTGTTACATGATGTGGTGGCGCCGCACAGATGTGGTGATGGTGAACGAGTCTGGTGACCCGCCAGTTGTGCGGATCATTGAGTTTGGGAAGTACAAGTTTGAGCTGGAGCGCGCAGCCAAGACGAAGCAGAAGAGCAGCAAAGGGTGAGACTGCATGTGCTAGGGTCACATGATCTGCTGCTGCTGCTTTCTGCTTGAGCTCTGTCCGTCTTCGATGTGTTCTTGCGCTAGGCATGCCCAACGATTGAAGGATAGGGGTAGGAGGTTGATGCTTAGTGTGCGGCAAAGCTGGTGCAGCAGCAGTGTTGCCCAGCCTTACCTGGGATATTCTCAACCAGTTTACTGTAGCGACACGCTGCTGTGTGTGCTGTCTCTTCTGCCTCCAGAGTTGAACTGAAGGAGGTCCGGCTACGTCCTGTGACTGAGCCTCATGATTATGAGGTGAAGGTCAAAGCAGCCAAGGGCTTCCTGGCCAAGGGCAGCAAGGTGAAGCTCACTATGCAGTTCAGTGGCAGAGAAATGAGGTTCAAGGAGCAGGGCAAGGAGATGATGCTGGTGAGGGAGGGATGTGTGATCAGCTAGCAGCGATCACCAATGATGGACATTTTGTTGTACTTGCTGTTTGTCGCATTCAGCAATCGACCTGGCTCAGTTTCGGATGCATTCATGTACCTTTTGTGCCTGTTGCACAGTCAGCACGAGTCCCAGGGAGCTGGTGTACTGTATTACCAATTGTCAGCATATTGTGGCACTTCTGGTGCAAGCATTGGTTGTTCTGCTATGCATGTCAGCTTGTCATGTTTAGGAATGTGATGTTGGCCGTCCACCGGCTTGGCCTCTCTCAACGCCCACTCTTGATCTGCCAACTCTGCACGTTTCTTTCTGTACTGCAGAAGCTGATTGAGGATCTGTCTGCTGTATCCAAAATGGAGGCTCCTCTCAGTCTGAGGAGCAGCACATTCAGTGTCACACTCTGTCCAGCCAAGTAGAGCAGCAGTGTGGGCGAGGCCGACAGCAACATGCAGCTGCAAGGTGGAGCAGCTTATTCGAGATACGAAGTAGAACTTGTGTGCAGGGGCAGTTAGTTTATCGTACGTCGTGGTAGTTGTTCTGGACATACAGTATTGAGAAGATCAAGCAGCAAGGCTGCTCTGCAGCTAGAGGTATGTAGCATGCGAAGAAAAGCACAAGGTCAGCAGATTGAGCAGCATGCAGGCATGGGCCAGCTATGGCGGCTTTCACTGATTATGCTGTTAGTGCTGGCATCAGCCCGCTTGCTGCAACGGAGTGTGTTCAATGGTGTCAGCAGCAAGGTGATCTTGCTCTTTCATTTAGAGCTGAGAGAGAGCAGTTGAGGTGTCAGAGAGCAGTTGATTTGATGCAGAGTTGTCAAGTTAACAGGCGGTCATTGCTACAGAGTGCAGTTGTTGCTGTTACTGTGAGTGGGCCACGATTCAAGCAGCTGTGCATAGTGCACCTCAAATTGTTGCACGCAGTGCCACTCAGAGATTGAAGCAGTTACAATGCAATGTTGTATACATGTGTCGCTGCCATGCGGCACGGGCTTGTGCGCATCAAGTGCTGCTGAACAGTGGTGGGCTGGTTTTTCTTTTACAACACAGCCACTGAGGCTGCACTGCGCACAGCAGCATCAGTTGCATATATGTTTACGGTCTAACTTGCTACTTTGATCTGCTTTGAACAGCACACGACTGACGACCTATCCGATACGTAGAGTCTACGTATAGCCTTTAGTGGGGGTCCGAAAAAGGGAGGGCCCCTGGCAGGACTCTGGTAGTCGGACTACCGTAGTTGCAGCCGTTGCGGCGGTGTTGATGGTCCCATACTGACCAGTACAATTCAGTGTTCCAGACAACGGTATTTGTGGCACTGCCTGTGTTTTTTGTCATGCTGCTGTCTACTAGACATTGAATGCCTGAGGTAACGCTACTGTAAACTCCAAGTTTTAAACGTCTTAGCCACGCAACAAGCAACCCAACACTGTTGCAACTGCCTTGCTGCAAATATCAGTGATGCCCAATGGCCCACACCAGGTGAGTTACACAACATTGCACTGAACATGGTGCTTGGTTCATACCTGTCTGACAGATATATTATCAACTTTCAGATTTGTGCACACGCTGTAAGAGTTGAGGTTTACCCCAGCATTACATAAAACACTTTCAAAGTCATAAAGGCGTTGCTAGGCATGGTAAAAGCATCAACAAAGCAAAGCAGCTTGCCTTAGTGTATGCATGCCCTCTACAGCATTGCTATAGTACTAAAGTCAATGTGCAAATGGCCTTGCCATGGCTGAACTGCCAGCTGCCACCCTAAGTATCACCCAGTCCGGGACACCTTGTGCGGCAGTGGCCCTGTGCTCAGCAATGATTGTCACTCCACACGGCAGCAACCCTTGCAAGTTCAGTGCAGGGGCACAGCTAGCCCTACAGGCTGTTGTGTCTGCCTCCATACAATGGGCTGGCTGCTGAACTGAGCCATATATGCTGTGCGCGTGTACCTGGTGCTGTTCGCAGCGCTGCAATGCAGTAAGCTGTCCCAGAACAATACCTGCAGGCAGCGAGGTGGGAAACACATGTGCATAAAGATGTCACATCTCATGAGTATGTTCTCTCTACTGTAAGGTATGCAATTCATAGATGTCGACAAGATTCAAGCTGCAAGCCTCAGCCTGGTCCTTGAAAGATGGCAAAATAGCATACTACCTGTAGCAGTCCTGCTGATGCCGCGTAGCAGGACATGATATGAATATCAGACAACCTTCAGGTGCTGGATGCCAATGTAGTGCAAAGGTATGGCAGACATGCAACCATATACAGCAACACTGACAAAGGCTTACCGCTGATCCAGCAGGCATCAACAGTGCTAAGGGTCTTCTCTGATCAGCTGCTGCAGTCTGCCTCTCCTGTTGTTTCTTGGCGAACTGTGCTTCTTCAGCACGACCTGGTTTACCTGCTGCTGGAACTAATGCTGAAGGTTCAGGAATGGGCATACTTCCAGCTACATTGCTCTTGGCTGAGTTTTGCAGCGAATGAAACCAGCCGTTAATGTTTAGGTATTGTACAGGCTGCTGCATACAAACTTTGACCCAATCTGGTTGTAAGCTTGTCGAATGGGCCGACCCATGGAGGGCTAGACTGCTGCAGCTGTTTGCTGCATGTGCAAGATTAGGAGGTTTGCCTGGTATGTTGCTTGACTCTAGCTGGTTTTCTTCATGCCACTTGGAGTGGCACGAGCTTGTACTGGCAGTGGCTGCTGACGTGCGTTGCACATGTGCAGGTCTGTCTGACTCTATTGCACATTGCGAAGTCTGTTGTGCCCATGCAGGCCTAGCTGTTGCACTGCTACATCTGCTGGCGCTGTCAGCTGTAGAAGCTGCTGCAGGAGTATACTGATGGCTGCCAGGCAACACCACCAAGCAGCCATTCTCTGCTGTCATGTCATCTAGTGCCACCCATAGAGACAAGTAAGGGCTGTAGTCAACACCTTTGCTTTCAGTACACGCATGGGAGTCGTAGTGCCAGGCAAAGGCCGACTTGTGACTGCAGGGCGGCTTGGTAATGTACTGCTCGTTGTAGAGCAGGACAGACTGGCTGCTGAGAGCGACTTGTAGTAGCTGTAGTACGTTCTGGGACTGCAGGAAAGTAGCTACATTTCGGCTGTAGGGCCAGGAGGTTCGCAGAGACCAGTACTCCTTGTGTAGCAGCCTAGCTGGATGGTTAGAAGGCGCCTGGGCTACCTCAGGCAGGACTTGAAAGATGCATCCACTGCAGCAGAGACCATGCAGGATACTATGTCGGTAAGCCAGTCTGCAGTTGTAACGAAGATCCGGTTCAGCACTGCATGTTGCAGCTGGGGGAGGGCCACATCATGGACATAGAAGAGTGGCAGACACCGGGACGTACCGTGCTTCTGCTGCTGAAGCATCGTCCTCATGCCATCGACGTGCTTCTGCCTCTTCAAGCAGTGCTGCACCCTCGCGCTCCATGGCATCAAGTGTTGTGGAGTCCACCATCTGAGGCAGTACAGCAAATCCATCTAGCTGCAAGCTCTGTAGCAGGATCCTGTCGTCTATCATCTTGCACATTAGACTGAGGAACAATGAACAGCCTGATCAAATCAGGTGTCATGAGGAAAACTATGCATCCTTGCATGCACTTTGGCAACTACGGTATTGCACAATAATACAGTGCACTCCAATTGCTTGCTGCCTGCTGCCCAGGGCACCAGAGCATCCCTCATTATCAACAGCAACCTTCTCATCAGGATACAAGTGAATGACAACACCTCTTGTTGGTACTCAATTTGTGGAAGTTGTACCGCACGTTGTGTCGCACAACCTTATTCCACCCTTACACCCTTGTGCCCATCACAGCCTTCCTATGCTGTGTTCTCCCGTTGGTAATTGATCTCTGTGATATGCAAGCAGCAGTCGTGCGGGCTGAGCACTCGCTGTCCTACCTTGTTCACGTGAAGCAGTGTAGCAGTCGATTGCATCAATAGCCGCCGAGCGTTCGACTATGTTGAACCACAAAAAATTCGTTTAACTATCCTAGGTTGAAGCACTTTGCAGCTGGCAGGTGGTTTGCAATTGATCCATTGGAGTTGGTAGTGTCCGTCTTTGAAGACGTTGTCGTCCAGGTGAGGGTGTACATGAAACATGTATAGGATGAAAGAAAGCTCCAAAGACCAGCCTGCATGCTCCTGTCATCCTGCATAATATTAAGCTGTTGTCCTGCTGCACCTCACAGTTTTGCAAATGCATGTGAGCAAACTTGCTCGAACGTGTAGTATGTATACGCCTCTGGCATGTTGTATTTTTGCACAGATGTTGTGTATGACGTTAACAGCACATGATGACCACCCTTGCCCACTGTGTTGAGGGTGGCCGGATACTGTAGACGAGCCATGCGCTGCTGAGCAGCACCTAGTACGCTTCAGCAGCCCTCAGCAGTGATGTGCTTGCATCTTGCTGTGGGTAAGGCTGTGCGATACTGGGTGTTGTGCAGCATGTGGGGTTGACTCCATGGTTACCTCTTAAAGCCGATCTGATGCTGTTTCCTCTGCACTTTCATACTGTTTTTCTGCCTTGAGCGTGCTGACCTTGAAGTCCCTGCATTTGGCCTTGCAGTAAGCAATTCGACCACTTGTCTGCGCACATTGCTTGCTGCTCTGCAGGTGCAACAAGGTGGTGACTGTGTGTGGTTGATTGTGTGGAGGGACCTGCAAACATACTCTACGATACAGTAGTGTTGGCAGGTGTTTCCAAGCCCCCGTCGCAGCAGGAGATTTGCACAGATCCAGGTTCTCAGCTTGCTGAACCTTTCCAGAGCCAACAGCGTCCGCTTAGTCAGCAAAGACGCTAGGCAGCATCAGGAAAGCAGCAGCCAGCAGCAGCAGCCAGGGTTGGGGGGCATGATCATCCGCCTGAGATCCAGGGATGGCCTGGAGAGGCTGCAGGTATGTCAGACAGCAGCTGGCAAACAACTTCAATCCTGAACGTCTGCGTTGCTGGGTCAATGATGCGCTACCGCTGCGTGCAGCAGGTGTGGCACGGCCAACGGGAGACGTGCCACATCTGACATGCCTGAAAGCAGACAGCTTAAGGAGCAGCCGCTCATGTTTTTGTGTTTTCATGTCTGGAGAATGTATCCATCCCTCCAACATCCAACGTCTCTTCCAAGCTGGTGCAGCAGCAGCTGAATGGTGGCAAGCTAAATGCCTGGTGTGCCGATGTCCTGCAAACTGGCATTATTACTACAAATGTACTCCTTGATGTTGTCTCCAATTGTGTTTGCACCAGGTTGCAGAGAACTGCACTGTTTCAGAGCTGCAGCAGGCCATATTGAAGCAACTCGGAGTGCCAGTTGAGCAGCAGCGCATAAGCAGGGATGCCAGCCTACTAACGGCAAAGAATGGAGCCGGCATCAGGTACTTCTGACTGCGCCTGTGATAAGGACACTTCATTGCCACTACCATCACTGCATCAGCTGGTCTGGTATGATGCATTCTTCATGGTGGATTTCCCTACCACCACCTCTGCAGTAGTTGTTATCAAGCCATGTACTTATCATGTTCACTCAGTCCGCATCTGATCCTGTTCTGCCCTGCAGCTTGCTTACTGACCACCCCCAGGCCACTTTGACCAGCCTAGGGGTCAATCATGGCGACCTACTGTTCCTGCTGTACGACATTGAGCGTGATGTAGAGCCAGCATACAAGCCAAAGCCGTACGAGACAAGACCATTTGGAAGCCATGTATCGGTGAGCGCTTAGGCACTGACTGATTGCAGGATTTGCAGGGTTTGCATCTAAAGTTTTGGACACCGGCTTTGTTAGATCAACATCTGACGCGCAAGCCTCGCAGGCAAGCACTCATCTGGTGCAACAAATCTAATGGCCTTTTAACCGAGCTTACTGAGGTCCTGCCTTGCTCTATCCGATGACCTAAACCCTTGTCCTCGCGTCTTCCTGCTGCAGGTTGCAGACATAGTTGCCAAGCAAAGGCGCATAGAGCGACAGGACAAGGGCACAGTGGAGGGTGCCAGTTTTGATCGCAGTGCAGCCAATGTGTTCCAGCAGTATTGTCAGGCAGCATTAGCTTTTAGTGTCAAGAGAGGCGGCATACTGTATGGTACAGGTGAGTAGGTTGCTGCATATGCATGTATTGAGGGATGTTGGCATGGGTGCGATGTGGGTGACAGGCACTCCAAGACCTGCTGTCTGAATACAACTGTCAGTCAAGCTGCTCAAGCCCTGCATACACTCTGCTGCCATATACCGCAAGAGCTTCCAACATTCAAAGATGAATGCTTTGCAATAGCAGAGTTCTTGCAGCATGTCCCTGTCAGGATATCTCAAATGAGGCATAGCTCAGCGGAGCGCAAATGCATGTATGCTTTGTCACTCTTACTGCAATGTTTGCAGTTGGCGAAGACAACATAGTCCGAGTAGAGTTTGTATATGAGCCTCCACAGCAGGGATCAGCAGACAACCTTGTCTTAGAGCGACACACTGAACAGGAAGCACAGGTAAGTTACCTGCTGATTGCATTAGATGCAGTCAACGCTCTTCAACCAGTGTATGCTATGCATTCAACCTGAGGCAGGCAACTTCATTGCATCTGCTACTGGGAGCAATGCTCATTGTACATCCGCTTGCAAAGCAACCAGAGTAAAGTGCAAATGACGTTTCTGTGCTGTCATAGCCATTTGCCTGCAAAGCTGCTTTTGACATATATATTAAGCTTGTGGCTCAGCTGCTGCCCTGCTCAGTAGTGAGGGATGTTCTGCAAGTTGGTGTGATGTGCTGCATGTGACGCAGTGTGACTTCTTAGCTGGCATTCTGGGTCTTCATAAGGTTGGCTGGGTGTTCAATCAGGCAAACAAGGAGCGGGATTTTATCATGAGTGATGCAGAGGTGAGCAGGGGTTGTAGGATTCAGAACATGAATGAACTGCCCTTTCAGTTAGTAGGTCATGTCTTTGCTTATCGAGAACTTTCAGAACTTACCAGGCATCAGATCAACATTACCTAAGCTTCTGTGTCACGAGAGACTCTGCAGCATCCTGTCATGTTGTCAGTAGCAGGAGCTCTGTCCAATGAAACAGCACAACAAAGACTTTCCTCTCCTACTGCCGGAACCAAGCGGTTGGTTCCCCCAACTCTTTTAACCAAGGTGTCAGTTTCCGTAAATGTCGTTGCAGATCCAGCAGATGGCTGCTATGGGTGATGAGTTTGGCCCCAAGTCTGTTGCAGTGTTGGTCACCTGGGATGCAAATGACCATGGAGGAAATGTACATTTTGAGGTGCGTACCAGACTCTCAGCACAGAAGGGTCTACCTTTGTGCATCTCTGGCCTGATTGCTCTTCAGAATTGTGTCGGCAAACCATCCAGTCATCGTGTTCGTCCTGTAGTGTGCAGGTCTACATGTGGGGTATCACTATGTTACTAATTTGATAAACGGGGTACATGGTGGTTGGGTCGGTTAGCCTCTGCCTTGCGTGATTGTAATGCACTAATCAGTGCTTGTGTGCAATACACATGAGTTGTCGTCATACAAGCACCGCTCAAGTCATGCAGATGTGATGTTGTGGACTATTCCTGTGTCTCAGGCATTCCAGTGTTCTGAGCAAGCAGTGCAGCTGTACAAGGACGGCTGGTTCCTGCCTCCTGGTGAAGAGCCAACGGGAGTCAGCAAGTTGAAGAACCCCAAGGAGCCAAAACTAGATGAAGCGATTATTGTAGCAGGTGACAAGTGTTGCTTGTGATGCTTGAGCTACATTAGAGTACTGCCTTGCACAACCCACCAAATTACTTGTGTTGCAGTTCTGCAGCACACTCTCCGAGTCAGCTTCTTGCTGTCAACCATGCGCTAGTCATAGATAGAGGTGTAGAACAGGCAGGCCCCACTTCAGGGTGTCAGACGTTCCCCAGAGACCCATGTTTTGTCATTGTTGGTGTTGCAGGCAAAGATGCTTCTGAGGTCGATAATGACTTCTTCCTGGTTGCGTTGCCCATTCTTGACCACCAAGGCCCGCTGATGACCAGCTTCCCTGTGGAGAACAGACTCCTGCCACAGGTGAATATTGTTGAGTAGAATAGTCGGCATTTGCTTCATTCGATTGTAGAACACGTGGAATGCTTGGCAGAGATTACGGTTGCAGACGTTTGCTACAAATCACCAAATGTTCTGTATGAAGCTGACTTCAGCAGTTCATGGCGTTGCTGCATCTGAGTTTTGTTGCTCAGTCCAAACTATCATAATTGAGCAGATTGGCCTCTGTTTGTCGTTTTGTTGGTGAGTTAAGTGTAGGCTTCATTGTTCATCCTCCTTTATATGACTGTGGAGAAGGATTCATATGTACTGGTCATTACATGCCATCATGCCTGCACTGCAAGATGCAGCGAGTCGAACCATCCTGCGCATTTTGCTGTGCTGCAGAGCGTTTCATCACTGCGCGACCATCTGAAGACACATGCCAACCTCCCTTACAGCAGCAGACTGGCAGACTTGCACCTACTGCTGTGGCTGGCTGGGCAACCCAACCTGGACCAGACAGATCTGCTGGCAATCACAGAAGCAGTGAGGGAAAAGAGTGACTTGATGGAGGGCTACAAGGTCATCATAGACTCAATAGCAGGCATATAAGGCTTCATAAACCTTGGCGCCGTGTGAGGAGAATTGCAAGCCTGAATAAGACTTGCAGCTTTAGGTGTGTAGGTACAGGTGTAAGCATGCTGCCAACACTGTGTGCTTTTGCATGGTGGAAGATTCCAGTGTGAGCACTAGGACTAGCATTGGGTTGAGTACTTAGCACCGTGCTTGGGTGACCCAAGCATCTGCGGTTGTTGCCGGGGGCCAACCTTTGCTGATTTGCCAAGTTCACATGGCAGCAATGTGTCTGGTCGACTTTCTTGCCTCGTCTTCGATGGTCGTTGTGGCTCATTTAGTCATCTCCGATCGTGGCCGTGCATGATGCATGGTGCTGCTACTGTGTTGATTGGTGGGTTGTTGGTTGCAAATGGCTACAGGTCACGTGCATCACCTGGGGAAATGCATGCATGTTCTGTCTCTTTACAGAGGATCGGGCAATCGGGTGCTTTTGTCTAGGTGTATAGCCAGACCCACTGGCTGGCTGCGGCAGGTTTACTTGTTTGTTTTGCTAGCTGGTTGTCAAGTCAGCATGCAGTGCGCATGAAGCTTGTTGAAGCAAAAACCAAAGCCCAAACCCTGCCATGCTTGAGAGTGCACGTGTTTGGTAGGTTCTGGGTCAGTTGCAACTGATCCAATTGGATTGTCTAGTGATGCCATCTCCTTGATGATCATTGGTAACCTACTGCTGTCTTGACCCGGACTTGGATGCACAAGCACACGTACAGCATACTGGTGATATGGCTCTGAGTGGCAACCACGATGGATGACGGACAGCTGCGATCATCACCTAGTATGCAGCATCTTGTCTATGTTAACGTTGCACGGCTGACTGCAGTGATTGCACTGAATGGCACTTGCACGCCTGCGGCAGGCGAGACTCACGCCGATGCATTGTCTAGTATTTAACAGTAGCCTACGAACCAATCATGCAAAAGCTTCAAACTAGTAGATTGCGCCACGATGATCATACATGTGTATACATGTACATGCCAGTCCCAACGGTTGCATGGCCAATGGACGGCCTGCTCAGCAGGACGGTCCGACGTCTATGATAGATAAGGCAGGTCACCTGCCTTCAAAGTTTGAATGATTTGCGCAACGGGGAAGTTTTGGGTTTTCAACGCGTTGCTAGGCATGGTAAAAGCAAACATATGATAAAGTACCTTGCCTGAGTGTATGCAGAGCCCTCCACTAGTTCAAAGTGCAGCAGCCAGTTGGGTTGGGTAAATAATTTCTTGATGGAACTGGAAATCCCAGGGAGGTGCCATCCACAGTGTGGGAGAGCCGAGAAAGGAAGGGAGAGAGAGCTGGGGCGCAAGAAAACTGAGTTGTGGGCGGGAGATATGTGGGAGATATGTGGCGAGGTCGGAGGACACGCCGTCTCGACTTTGATTCTGGCTGAGGTATGCATAGAGAATCGCTACAAAAAAGTTGACATGACTGGGCTTCAATATGGATGACCACGACGACTTCACAGACCAGGCGCCTGCTCTCAAGGACCAGTAGTAGCAAAGACACCCACTCCGGCCACGAGGCCCTTGGGAATCATACAATTCAATTGGAACCTGCAAGCTCCGGCGCTGTCTCGGACAGGCTGTGCATACGACACTGCTATTATCAATTGGTAGTACATGCGTTATGGGGTAGGGCAATCCATCACCAATCAAGGGTAAGTCCCCTAGATGAGCCAGCTAGGGAACACAACTAATCAACCATGCCGGCCCGGTGAGTCGAGCAGTCACCAAAATGGCAAACTGACCTGTAAAAGCCTATACACAATCAACTGTCAGGCTAGATACCGTGATGCTGTAGAACAGCATCAATCTGACAAGATGTGCGCAAGCACGGCATTACTACTTGATAGTACTTGATACTTGATTTATATTTTGGCATTGCAGTACGCTGGCCCAAGCCATCATAAAATGACGGCATAAGCAGGTTGGGCACTAGCGTGCTGGGCAGCACTACGGCACCAAACAACTGACAGCAATACATCGCTGTCAGATCACAGCCATGAATAAATACCCATTGGCAACTCACAAGGTGTCAATGGCATATACGACGAAACAGAACAGTCTTATATCTGTACAAGTAACATAGTAACATGACATGACATGTCACACAGGCCCTGATTCAACATAAGAACAGGTAACAGATTCAACTGCAAATGCACTGTAGGTGCTGAAATTTCTTGAACAATCGTCATACATGTATACAGCCTGAGCACACAATAGCAACACAGCATCAATGCTGCACAAGCGACACAGACCAAGACTGCAGCTGCTGCACCCAACAATGCTCCAACAACTGTTGTTAAACAGTGTGCAGTAAGCCATCAGTGCCTCCGGTACCAGGCTGATCAACGCTGTCATGACCCTGCTGACACAACGCCTGCACCTCTCTGGCTCTAACCAACACGCAACTGTATGTTGGGCTGATCCCTTTGTCAGTAGCCATGTCAAGCTCACAATGGCACTGCCAGATGGCGAAATAGAGCAGCAGTCTATGAGAACAGTGGCCACCAGGAAAGCTGGTGAACAGAGAGAACCAGCAGCAGTCCGACGAGAAGACACAACGTGTGATAACCAACCGACAGACATAACATAACCTCTATCAGCAGGCTTGATGGCTGTCACCTGCTACAAGCAGCATATACATGGAACAACTGCTATGAGATCACGGGACGTTGCTGGTGTATATTCATCACAAAAAAAAAACTGTGAGGATACATGCTTGCTGCTATGCTCCTTGTATAGCATCTTTTGGAACGCATGCATATCACACGGCAGGTACGGTGTGTCAGCAAACACATAGCCAAAACAGTCATGCATTGACATGGTCACAAAATTCCCACCATCAATTGCTGAGGGAGAATTGCATTCCCACCTGGGGAGAAACACATGACAGCATAAGCAGAGCACCCTGCCCAGATGTATGACTATTCAAGCATGTGTCTATTGCAGAAAGGATGTTGAAGACTGCAGTGATGTGCATACGCTGATGGCAGAGTCTGCTTGGGTTGATCACGAGCCATCAAAGAGATTAGCTAAGATGAGCCTATGTGTACATACAGAGGATGTTAGGCTGGCAAGTGCTCAACCTGCTGCAACCGGGGTCAGCAAGGAAGACCCAGTCTATACACTGTCAACAACACAAACATCAATAACTATATGCATACACCCTGCCACGAATCAGATGCACACTATGCAACCCACACATTGATGAGTATATGCGGTCCCCCAGACACACACGCACCGTTGAGAAGCACATTGAGAACATGCTGAGTTAGTACTACCACATCTGGATTGGTGTTGTATCAACAAACAGACCGCAATGATAATCTGCACACAGCCATATCATGCTAATGTGTGTCAATTGCACAACAGACGGAGCAACAGGCCAAGAGATACGCAACATGGTTGTTGGCCCTCGCAAAGGTTTGTTATGATAGCCACAGAAAGCAGTTGTATGTTGTGTTGGCAACACCAATATGCCCCTGGCACACCCCACAGTACCCCCTCTCCCCCGTAAGTAAGACCTAATCACACAACCATATGGCATGTGCAGCTTATCACCCTTTCTACTGCAGCACAAGAAGGAGCTACGCTGTCGCAGGCAGTCAACCAGATCGACACATGTCGGCTGCGACATATGCAAGTTATATACCAACTGTATATCATTCAATAATATTGCAAACAACAGCCATGCATCCTGTTGCGCATATAACAGACGGTCTGCCGGGCAGTTCCTCTGGTTGGTGCATCTACACGAACCACCTCTCTTCCTGGGGCCCCAGGTCGGTGCCGTATTCGTCGCTCACATACCGGCGCAACCACGGCAGCGGCGGCCGCACAGGCACTGCTGGCGTGCTGCAGCCAAGTGTGCTTCTGTCGCCCAAAGAGACAGGCTTAAACCCCAAGCTTTTGTTCAGATCAACTGTCGGCTCTTCGTCTGGCTCATCGCCATCCTGCCCCATCGCTGCTGTGTGTGCGGCAAGCACTGCAGCTCGCAGCTCGTAGGGAGGTAACATCCTGGTGCCGCCTGGTCCCGGGCAGCTCCTGTGTCTCACACATCCATCAGGTGCAGCAGAAAACATCTGCTTTGCGGCGCTGAAGCTTAGCGCGGCACCTTGCGGAACGGTGGAAGGGTCTTCCGTCAGCCGGACGGGAAAGGTGGGCAACGGGGCGGAACGGATCCGGGCGGCAGCGGTATCATCCAGCTCCGACAGCCGCTGTTGACGCTCCGATATCATCAGACCGAGACAATGCAGCACTCTGCAGTGCACGACACACCAAACAAAATTCACAAGCAAACCTTAGGATGCTTTTCAGGCATTTTCAGAATGCATAATGCATAAACTGATGCAAGGTCACGATGGCGCAGACAAGAGTGACTCCACATCCTTAGCAGCTGCTCAAGGTATGCCTAGCCTGCTAGACCCCAACCTCATGCAATGTCACTCACCTATCTACATTGGGTCTCTGCAGGGGGTCACTTGCCCAACAGTGCTGCATCAGCAGGGAGTAGTCAGCTGGCATTCCAGCTGGCAGCAGAGGCCTGAGGTTCCTGATCACAACCGTCTCGTAGAACTGCATGTCATGAAAAGTGTAACATAACACATACAGGATAACATACAGGAATAAGCATAGAAATTTGTTACTGCACACACCCAACACACAGAGCAGCATTGGCTTGGCTGATATTTGCAGCAGCTGTTTTTATCCTGAACTGCATTGTTGCGGCAAAAATTGCAGATATCATGCATTCATGCATCGCTCAGTTGACTATGACAGGTGTTCATGGGCATGCAGCACACCAACAACTGACATGACAATGGAGCACAAACTACAATGCAGATGACTCCGTTGCTTCAGTGCCAGGCAGAAGATCGCAGCACCAGTCTGCACAGAGCGATGCTGAGTAGCTTTCTTTAGCACGGTGGTGAACTGTTATGTATTGAGTTTGATCAAGACTTGCCTGTCCATACTGCAGCCTGCTGAAAGCTGCCTTGTTGGTGTACAGCTCCCACACTGCAGAGACAGCCAGCAGAGGTTGAGGAACATGAGTGTTGCTCTGTGCTGCACACATCATCTTCTATTCCAATGTACTTTAGTTAGTGCATGAAACCTTCACTACTGAACAAATCTGTTGACTGTCTGATTTCACAGTGATGCACTTATCGCCCTGCACAGAGAGACTGCTCGGCCACAAGGTTCTCAGCATGTACCGAACTTGGTCCTTGTTGCTTGCAGCAAGCAAGGTGCATGGGCTGCACTTAGAAGCAGCAGGATCACAGGTGGGTTGCTGGCAGAGTATTGGCCCAACTTACTCATCACTCCAAAAGCATAGATGTCCACAGCGGTACTACAGTGACCTTGACGCAACAACTGCGGCACAAAAAGAACCATTGCATATATCTCAGACAGATCAGACAGTGTGGCAAATAGAAGTGCTGTGTAGTGTCCCATACACTTGCTTCCTGAGAATATGCAGTGACTGCATGTTGAAGGCACAACTGCCAAAAAAGAGATACTGCATCATGATTGCACAACTACAGCACAGGACGAGCTGACACATACATATCTTTAGGGTGAAAGCAACAGGCAGTTGATGAACCCAGATGGGGTGTCCTCTTACCTCTGGAGGCATGTGGCTCAAAGTGCCAACTGCAATGCAGTACAGGTAAAAGATGTGAACAGAATCAGTCACAAAGCAAGCACAGTAAATTTTGAAGTGATGTCAGGCACAGATACTCTGGTGATCACACAGTTGGCAAGTTGTGCTGCTTCAGTCACACAGTATAACAGTATGGGCGGCACTTTCACTCCACAACACTGCATCAGCTGCCCAGCAGGTGGACTGGATATCACACAGCCGCCGGCCTTTGCAGATGGAGGGTATCCAAAGTTGTACTGTTGCAGTGTGGTTCATAGTTGCAAGTTCTGCACCATGCAAGTTCTGCATCAAGCGGCTCGCAGCAGACTAACAACAAGCAGCTGACCTGTGTTTGTAGTCCTGTGTGTGCGGTGCAACTTAATGACTCTGGACAAACCCAGATCAGCGAGTTTAGCCACCATGCCGTAGGGGGCTTGTGGGTCGCTGCACACCAAAACATTGCGAGCCGTCTGCAGCAGAAGCAAACAAGACCCTGGTGAGTGAAAGAACCAAAGAGACACAGCGGTTGGTGTACGTGCTATTGCATCATCATCAGCCCCAGGCAGGCGACTGATGGCATCTCAATGCTGCATGCTGATGTTTTGCAGGTCCGGTTGATCAAGCCCATGAACTCGTGCAGTCATCATGATTCTGAGACTGATCTCCTGCAGTCCTGCCGATCTTGATCATTGCAGTAGTTCTGATCAAGATCCTGATCTCCTGCAGGTTCATCAGATCCGAATTTTGATATCCTGCAGTGTTGGAATGACTCACCAGATCTCCATGAACAGTCTGCAACGAATGCAGCAGCTTCAGACCCTGAGCAGCATCTCTCAACAACAGCAGACGCTGCAACATTCGCCCATCTGATTCATCAGCTAACTTCCAGTCAGCAACCACACCACCCAGAGTGCCAAGATCACAAAACTCCTGCAGCAGCAGCAGCAGTGCAGAGGAAGACATCGCTGATCTGATCATGAAAATATCCATCGTGATGGCAAAGATCACTTCAATCTGAAGATCACAACAGCGATGCATCAGTAGCAACCAACTGTGTGGCTAGGGCTGGTGATGTGCTATGTAGGTTCACACTGAAATGCAGTCTTCCCAAGGCTTGCTGACGGATGAATGGTGTGTTGAAAAAAAGCTACAGACTGTGACAAGGTGGGTCCGTACCATGATACTACAGCTGGTAGCACTCGGCCGCCACCACCCACCTGCACTAGCCATGTTTCAGCCCTCTTGTCTCGCCCAACTTCAACAACCTCCCCGGGTTTCCTCACTTCCCCTAAACCCTGCAGACCAGCAAAGCCTGGACCAGGATGCATAAAACCCTGACCTGATGGCTGGCTCTGCTGCAGGCCACTGCCACTGCTGCTGCTGCCCATCCAGGAGTAAACCCTATCATAGGGGCTGTACTGCATATTGTCACGGGGGCCCAACGGTGAACCCTGAACCGCCTGGGTTGAGCCATAACCTCTTGAGGAGGTGATGCCGCTGCTGCCCTGAACCCTGGATCCAGTGACAGCTGGTGGTCCTAAACCCTGTTGAGCAGCATCTGAGATTTCGGAGCTATAGAGCCTTGGTTCTTCATGCCTAAGAGCCTGTTGCACCTTGTCTGGGGTGTAGATGCCTGGAGACCGGCTGTAAGCACTGGGCGGCTTGGCAGTTGGAGTCGAGGAAACAGACTGCTGCTGTGGCTGCTGCTGCTGCTGCTGAGCATCTGCTGTTGGGTCGCTGGCAATCCTTTCCAGGGATGGCTGCTTGCTGGTGGTGACAAACCTGCGAGCAGCTAGCGAGGAGCTGCTGCTGCTACCTGCTGCTACAGCAGCAGATGAAGTGGCTTGATCATGAGAACCCTGATCTGCTGCTTCTGCTGTACGATCATCATGATCTACGCCATCTTCCGATGCAGCTTCTTTCAGAGGAATATTCCTGTAGCTGGCCAGAGCAGCACGCTGACTGCTGCCTCCACTAGCAATACCTAGCTTGTTACTGTTGCTGTTGCTGCTGTTGCTGCTGTTCAGCATGTAGTGTCCTGTGTCTTTGCCAAGAGTGTTGGAGGAGCTGCTGCCATTGTTGAGGCCGCAGGTTGGTGTGCTGTTTTGGGTGTAGGTGATTGCATAGAAGGCTCTGACAATGTTGCGGTGGTTGCTGAACTTAAACATGAGCTCAACTTCACCTGCAGGTGCATGAAAAAAACACTGTTTCTGACGTACACAAGAGTCGTGTGCGCCGGATGGTGAGAGAAGTTCAATCATCGGTTACAAGTGGCGCCTTACTGACCCATGTGCCAAACCGCACCAAATGCTTATGACTGTAAGAATCGCACAAAACACAGCGCCTGAATCATTCCACACCATGCCTGACTGCAGCGTCCGTTCTTGTCTAGTGTGACAGTATTGTACTCACTTTCTACGGCGCTGCTGGCGTCGCTGTTGTGCTCAATGACCTTGACCGCCACATTCTTGCCGCCCCACTGAGCCCGGTAGACTCGCCCAAAGCTGCCGGCGCCCAGGAACTGGCCCAGCTGGATGTCGGCACGCTCCTCCATCGCCATTTCATTGGCAAAAGGACTGGTCATGACCTTTGAAACCTCCCAGCCTTTCCTGACACCCAGGGGAGCTCGGATGAAGTTGCAACCTTCAATGAAGCTGCGTGCAAGGGAATTTGGAATTGTACTGTATGTCGGCTGTTGCGTAGTCAAAGCTCTTTTGCAATGACGGAGGCGGACAGCACACCCGGCATAAGCCGTATCCCGTGCCACAAGCCCATGCAGCATGTGTATCACGCCAAAACCAACCTTGAAGGCAGCAGCTGCAACGGCTGAACTCCAGCGACGCTGCTGAGCTGCCATTAGCAGACCAAGCGTACTGCATTTTGGCTGCCAGATGCTGGTTGCAAAATCATTCTCACCTGTCAAACATCCGAAGAGCTTCAACGTCCACTGCCTCAACATCCCCCGCCCCTTTTCTCGAGGTGACGGACGAGTACCGGCCCGGACCGTAAAGCAGCGAATCGTTGCGTTTGACCAGCTCCGCGAGTCCGTCTTCCTGTTCTCCACCACGGCGCGATCTACGGATGCAGAACAAGCCGCCGACTATCAACGCGATGAGGGCGGCACCTGCACACAGAGCAAGCACACGTAGCAGACATAAGGTCGCTTGGCGAGAACACTGCACATGATCTTCACGTCTTTTGAGTACATCAAGCATGACATGTGACGGCTTTCCCGTCTGTCAGCATCAACCATTACTGCAAGATTTGATCTCAGCTGTATGACTGCCTCTGCACAGCCCCGCATGACATCAGTGCAGTACATTCAGTCCCCACTGAGTGACAAGCAGCTCATTTACTTACAACATATACAATGTACTGCCTAATTTGATCACCTACCTCCAATGCTGGCTCCCACTGCTATTGCTGTTGTGTTGTTGCTGCTGCCTCCTTGTCCCTGAGCTGCTCTCAACTCATCAAGCTTACCTGTCACACAAGCCTCAGGAGTTGAGACCTGCAGACAGCTGCTGTCAATGATGCTGCGACACAACCTGGTGGTGTTTTTGGCAACCTGTTGTTGAGGCGGCAGCAGCAGAAGCAGTGTGGGGACCGCAGCAGCAGCAGTGAACATCTGTGATGAAAATGACACATATGTTGCGTGCCTCTGCACTACCAGAGTTTCATGTTCAATCAGTCCACCACGGCCATCAAGGCTCTCATGACCATCGCCATGCCACCATAGTGTCATCGCTGCTGCTGCTGCTGCTAGTAGCAGTGATCCTCACCATGACATAGCCGCCTGTTCCTCCTCTCCAGCCCTCAACTGTTTCAAAGGGGATCTCAAGCACAACATCAGACAGCAGCAGGGAATCAGGGTATGACACACCCTAAACAGCACGACAAATGCAGCAGCAACAGCAGAGTCATGATGGGCGTTCCTGATCCACTCCAAGCACCCTGACCTCCACATCTGTTGCTTGCATAAACAGCTATACAGTCCGTCCACTTCAATTCAACTCAGGTCAAAGCATCACAGTGCGGTCTTGCTGTGATCTGCTTGTGACAGCTGCACACCGGTGTATCAGGTACTATTGGCAACAAGCGCCTGCAAACTTCATGATGGCCCTGGCTCTGGCTACGAGAGCAGTGATCGCACAATGTTGAACTGTACTTGTACAGTGCCACCGCCTGGTCCTGTGAAGCAAATACGCTGGCAGACAGCAGTCTCGCATTTGCAGTCACTGTTCACCTTGAATGTGGCATCTTGCACTGAGGCAACCTGGCCACTGACTGCTGCGCCAGTGACACTCTCAGGTGGTGGTGTGTCTGTCAGCACAGCAGCAGCATCAGCAGCTACAGTACAAGCAAGGCGGAGCTTGTTGCTGTTGATGAACTGGACGACTGCTCGTCTTCCAGAACCACCAACGAAGAAGTCCACTGCTTCTCCAGTGCCGCGGCGTTCATTTGCTACTGTTATGTTGACGAAGGTGACAGAACAACTGCTGCAGAGCTGCACTGCAGAGGCAACGAAGTCAAGATCTAGGATCGTATCTTGCTGACCACCAGAAATCGTAACATTCCTGCAGACCAAGCACAGTCAGTCAGGGCAGCAACAGCATGATTTGCTCTGTTGCAACACACATGCAGGCTGAATGAGTAGAGGTTGCTGCATGTCATGATTACTGTATGTCATGAGGTGACCATCACAGGGCGGATGTGGATAGCTCTTCATATCCATGATACATGCCAACTCTGCGTGCCGCACATCGCAGGTAAAGATACAGAAAATGATTGCCTCCGTGCGAGCGATCACAAGGCAAACTCTCTGCTGACTCCAAGCTGCTGCTGCTGCTGCCGTCCGAATTCTGTGGGCTGCAGACTTGGGTAAGCTTACCTATCAATGGATATTGGCTTGCCTTGGTAAGGTGCAAACTCCGATCGCGCGTTATACAACGGCTGATCTACAATAATGTGCGATATGCTGTCATCCTGTAGCGCACCAAGAAGTGTGCTGCTGCCGGCTCCTCCAAGCTGCGAGACGCGTACGACACTTGATTGAGCTAAAGCTAAGCACGGTATCACGCAGACCACTAGGATCAACAACAGCGGCTTGATGCACAGCCTGCTGCTGCAGGACCGATGCCGCTGTGTGGCGCGGGAGGCATACGGCGGCCCGATCAAGCTTGATATCATCTGCGAAAGCTTATGTAAGTCTGGGCTCACGAGACCAGGATTGAGTGACAGGGCCGGGGACCATCAACGCGATTGTCGTGCATACTGATTGCGATAAACATTAGTACGATCTGTCGCAATAAAAATTGACTATGCCAATGGCGAGCACCCGGCACATCTGTGCCGTAGCGAAAGAGGAAGAAGTTAGAAGCTGCTTAACACTGGTATATAT
>LWCB01011384.1:0-16874 GCA_001630525.1 Coelastrella sp. M60
CAACCACAAACAAACAAGTTAACCCACTCCGGCCATGCGGCCCAACCATCACACCACCCACCCACACCATTCACACATTGTGTTGGTTGTCAAACACCCTCACCCCCAAAGCATCCTCAACAGCAATGTAATGTACTTACAATGTGCCCTTCATCAAATGCAGCCTGTGGCTGAGATACTTTCAATGAACCGACATAAGCTTCCAAAACCTTGATGAGGTCACTGTGGACTTGGTGTTTCTTGCCTGACTGAGTCGGACTGTATGCAGAATTGCCCAGGACTCAGTGTCCACCCAGCTTTGAAAGTATCTGGACTCAAAGCTGCAATGCATCAGACTGTTACCAGCAATATATTGGTATGATCATTATGCAGACGATGCATTGCACAAATGACACGTTATGTGAAGCATGATAACAAGATGTGTGCATTTAGTCAGTGGGAAAGATGATAGCATGATTGCATGGATGGGACTCGATGCACGAATGCTTGCATTGCCAAAACAGCTCAAAGACAACCAACTGCCACTTGGAGATGTAGATGCAATGTAATGATGTGCAACTACTCTTCTGTGCAGATGTAAACCCAGGACCTATAGCGCTTCCAGTAAAACTTCCAACAAGACTGCAGGGTACCCACTGGCAGTGCTACCTGACCATTCAAACTTCAAGTCAACTATGTACGACACAGCGCAAGTCACCTACATCTGTAACAAGCAATGAAAGTCTTGTCCCACATCAGTGTACTACATACTATTAGTGCATCCTGCAATGATGTGCTTGCCAGAACATGTCGCAAACCTGATTGAATCATTTCTCTGCTGAATATACCAATGATTGAACTGAAACAAAAGCCAAAGTCTGAAATGACTTGTCAGCTGCGACATCAAACCATGCCAGTATATATTATGAACCTCAAGTCAGCACAGGCCACACGAGAAGGGGCATTTCCTCCGGAAAGATTGCTGAGTGCATTTACCATTCACATTGGCGCCAACATAACACATCATATCATTGTCTCTGCAAATCCTGACCTGGAAACCTCCTCCACCTGTCGCGACCCGCCTGGCAAAGCTTGTTTGATAACACAAACCACAAGATTTCATGCACTGCCTCGACATCACATCGGGCTCGCTATCACATAGACCACGAAGAGCATCTTCTCTGCAAGTGTTCAACATATCAGTGCATAGGAAGGGGCAGAAGCAGGAGTTCTGGCAGGTTCTCATTGCAAAACCACGGCGTGATTGACATGTGTTCTGTCGCAACAGGGTTTGGCAGGCTGAAGTTCCGAGGTCATTTCGGCAGTCACCAGGTAGAAGGGGGACAGGGCGATTTGTGACATCCACGCAGTTTGCCAGCCCTGATGCTGACAATGGCAACAAGGGGGCAGCCTGGAACATAGAAGCAGGTGCAGAAGACAGCAGTGGCGGCATCAGTGTGGTATGTAGTTGACAACTCTGCTACCGGCTGTAGTACATGCTCAACTTGAACTAGACATAAGCAGACCGTCGATGACAGACCCGGCATAAGCTTGATCATACCAGATTGATGTGTGAAGATGATGAAGCGTGCTAGAGCTGTGAAGGGTAGACTGGTGGTACAGCCTTACACAGCCCTACACAGACTTCGGATACATGCTTATTTACTGGGGGTGACGAATCTTGGTTGAATTAGATTTATCCAGAATCAACCAGTTGCAGAAGCTCAAGCCGAGCATGTACTCTGCTGGCATGTGATCATGTTGTTTTGAGAGTATGATTGACTAGCTGTTTGTGATGTGCACTGCACAGGCAAAGTTGTTGGTTGTGTTATCGGCCTGCTTTCAACCATGTAGGTCATACAGGCGACAGCTGAAAATGCAGAATTAGAGCTGAGTGTGCTTGCAGGCACCTTCTGCAGCTGTCCTTACCTTATTCTCACTGAATTTTACAGAAGACTCTGTTGGCCACTTCTCGTTGCAGTTGGGACAGACGCTGGGATAGCTTCTATGCACCGCACTACTCTTGAAGATATACCGAAACAGCCGGAAAAGTGTCGGATCATGAGCCCACAACCGCGCCCGGCTGACAATCCCTTCATTGACGTCGTCTCTCCTGCTTGCGCTAAACCAGCCTTGGGCTCCACACGCCCAGTACTCCACATCATTCGATATCATGTACATGTCGCTGTTGTAAGCACCTGCTCCTTTGGCGCTGTCATAAGCGGTGGTTACGGCGGCAAATTCGCAATCGGACATTCCTACCAAATGAATGGTGTGGGCAAACTCGTGAACCAATACACTCTCCGACCAATGTGGATCGCCTTCCGTTTCCAGGATATTTTGAATGTCGCATGTTGTCACCGGTATGAACTTCGTGCCGCCAAGGCCCGCCACTTCACTCAGTTCCGGAAACATGTGATGCTCGGGAATGTGTGTTGCTTTCTGTTCTGGTCGTTTGAATAGGGCAACCTTGTGCCCAGGGTACCTTAGTAGCCGTTGTAGTATGTCGTTCTGCAGTCCTCCAAGCACGCTCTGTAGCACAAGGGCAGCCTGGTTGAGTGCGGCCTGCAGTGAGCAGCAGCAGCAAGTGATTAGTTAAAGATCTGCCAAGCTCAGGAACAAGTGAAGGTCAAGACATGATACGCACAGCGCGTCACCCTATTCAAGATGACTTGTCGTGTTGCTGGTAGTGATGCTGCATCTCTATAGCTGTGTATACTTAGATCAGTTGCAGACAAAAGCCCAGGAGGTTCCCATTCCCCCTCTACTTGTGACAGCAAGTACTCTGAATACATTCAGCTATATAGAGGCAGCAGTACTACTAGCAAAAAAGTATGTTTAAGCTACAAGGACAGAAGATTGGACTCTGCAGCCACAAGTACACAGACAGTGCGTCAAGCAGTCTGACACTATGAATGCAAGCATCAGCAACCTATGCATACATCACCTCTGTTATCATCGCGTCCCAGCCCCATATTGGCAGCCCAGGAGTACCATCTATTGGCACAAGCATTAGTTGTTTGTATTCACCCCATGAAGGATCAGCCCAATCGAAGCTTGCTGGTGCAGCAGAAGCAGTAGCAGCCATGGCGGCCTTGGCTGCTGCTAGCTGTTCACGAGGCAGCTCCCCCTTGTAGTATCGAGCCAGGAACTCCTGCAACTCAGCAGATAGGATTGGTCCAGATTGTGCTGCTGTGGTTGCATACTTTGGGGAAGGTTCTTTCGTGTTGGATACTTGTACTCCAGCGCCTGGTGCTGGATTCACAGACAAAAGCACAAGCAAAATAGTGCATCAGAACACTGCTGCATGTTCATCTCCCACCCTTTGGTATGCGGAGAGGGATCTGCACCATGTTGATACACTGGGCAGGGGCCTTCGTGTGAGACCTGCTGGAAGCTGACCAGATTGTTGAGGTTGATTGATGTCAGTGCATGTACCAGTTGGTACCAGTTGGTACATGCACGACAAGACTTCCGAGGAAGCACTCTCACCTTGCAAACTTTGCCTGGCATCAGCAGCAGCCACACAACACATCATACAGACACCCATCACAATAAGAGCCAAACGCTGCTGTCTCATCTTTTGCTGCCACTGCTTTGTGCAAATCTTGAGCTCACAGAAAGCACGTTGCTGCAAGCAGATAACAACGTGGAATTGGTAACTACATTGTGGTCAGCTGTGTCATTTGCAACCAAACAGCCATGCTTGGTGGAGTGCAGCACACGTAGGTTTGATGAGAGAGGTGGCAGGTGGGGTGGGGTGCATGCGCGATTCCGGGTATAGGACACTCAGGGTATCTATTGAATCAGTAATAATTGAAAGTAGCAACGTTGCGCTGTGCAGGGTCTGCCATTTGCCGGTGCACAGCGCAGCTGGAAAACCACCGCGCTCTGTACGACGCAGGCACGTTTGCTTTGTAACAAGCTCGCCTAGAATGCGAAGGATTGCCTGAGCTGAGGTGATTTACTATCTATCGTTGTTATGAGCGTGCGTCTGACTCAATACTCGCCTTTGCAGCGCGTTGGTGCAAGAAGTACTATAGGAATGCCACTTCATGGCATTGCTGCATGAGCCGTACATGCATACTCCTTCGTGAAGGTGTATCGGCCAGCATTGCTTTCACTTTGCTGCACGAGCCAAACTTCCTTTCACATACGCTTGTACCCCATTGCATATAGTTTAGCTGTCAGCTGTATTAGTCATAGGCATCTTGCTTGTTGCATGGCTGACTCGTTTACATACGCTTGCGTCCCCAGCTTGGCATATTCAATATGCAATCAAACATTACATGTCATACAGCTGGTGCTGTCCTCAACAGAGCAGCATATGCTTGTATTCATCAGGCAGTATTGTATGCACTTTGATGGCTGCATGAGCCAAATCTGTACACATGCGATAGGCATTTTGTTTGAAAAGGTGTTGGCTCGTACAGCAACTCATCTTGTATGTTGCATGGCTAACACCCTTTTTGGCAGGAAGTGCAAGGCAAGCCAAGATCAATATGACTTGGAAAGTATGCTGGCAAGGAGGCCAGGAATACAGCAAGACCATTCATCACGACATAGTCATAGCCACCTTCAATGGGAACAATGTGCATGGGAAATGGTTCAGCATCAACCTCGGTAAATGAGGCAGACCACCAACATGATACATGTCATGGACTTCTATGCTGCTACCACTGGTAGGGATGATGTAGAACTGATCGCCAATGCGCTGGTCAGCATGCATCCTGCTCTGTTTGTGGCAGATGGGCACTACTGATGGTCGTCTACATAGCTTGTAGTTGGCGGCCCCAGTGCATAACGTTCAGCTGTAGCAGACATATCTGTGTTGTGCAGGGTCAACTCATGATCAAGGGGGATGCACAGCTTGTGCATCACAGCACTATGTGGCACTACATCTGGCCAAGTTACAAGTGGCATCTGTTTCATATCAAGCACAAGTTCTCACCCAAAACAGGTTGTCGCCTTTTTTGCTCTGTAGCTCACCAGCACCAGCTTGTGGCCATGGCCTGCAGAAACTTCGCAGTACAATTGCAGTGCCTGCCAGTACTGCTGCACTGGCTGTTCGTAGACTGCTTTTGCAGCCGAAGGGCACGAAATAGCAATAAGCGCTGCAGCGCTGATCATCCAGGGCTTTCAGCGGTCTGGGAGCTGATGTGCTGCATGTCAGACATCTGCAGTTTGTCTGGACCCCTAACAAACCGATTTTTGAGCACCTTGGGTCAGCCAAGAGCGCTCTGCAGAATTAACATTTTTAGTTCTTGCTGAAGATGCATACGCAGAGGGTTAAAGGCAGGCATATTTAAACAACAGCAGCACTGTGATGAGCGGTACCGCTACCGTACTGCCACGAGTGGTTCGATAAATAAATAATTATACCAAGTACATATCGAATAGTCCAAATGGTACTGCAGAGTCTTGTCGAACTGCCAAAAAATTGCAGACCCTTCTTGAAACCTCTGTGTAACTCAAAAACAGTGTTTTCAGGCCCAAAAACGGCCATTGCGCGTTCTAGGCTTCCTTGACAAACATTATTTCCCCGTAGCAACCAGTGCATCGTTTACGGGGTTCTCTAGTAGCCCTCTGTTGGCACATCACTGCTGTGCAATTCGAATGATCGAACAGGCTGGAAACTCGTGACCAAACTTATCGAATAGCCCAAACAAAGGAAAATTCCATTCGATAAAAAAAATTCTGTCGAACCACTCGTGGCAGTACGGTACATGAAGGCGTCAAGGTAGTTGAGCACAAAGCCATGCAGTTCCTTCCCCTTCAAGTGGCACGTACGGTACGTGTCTGAAAAGTTGTTATGAGCCGCTATCACCTTTACTGTGGACTTTCTGTCCCCACAGCTATGCAGACGGTTACGGTCGTAGCTCGTAGCTGACACGCCATGGTTTTCCTTGCAGCAGCACTTCCTGGAGCATATTATACTTGCTGCACTGGTTATCTTGTACTGGTTATCCTACGCCTCCTGCAGCCCAGTGCCCCACACGTGCCCCGATGTTCAGCAAACACAGTGCCCAGCAAGGTGGGATAAGCTGCAATCAAAGCCGGCATAATGCTTTACGCAGCCATAAGATGTATCACAACACGTTGAATCCTTGTCTGTTGGGCATAGAGGAGCCTTGAGGCAGTTAATTCGGTGCAACAAGCCCTTCTGAAGCAGAGCTGCTGCAGGGCATATCCAGCTGTCTTGCCAGTAATAGTAGTCCCTGCAAGTTTGCTATGCCCTGATTGCTGGGTCGTGTTTAGGTTGACTGGAACCAGCCTAACAACAGAGGATGCCCCGACAAGCACAGCAACAGCAGCATCAAGCCTTCGCACCTCCTGGGAGACTCGAGCGCAGCAGGACCTGATTATTGCCAGATTAAAGGCGCTCGCTGCAGCAGATACAGCATTCTTATCACCCAACAGCTTTGAGGCAGCAGCTGGAAGCGAAGATGCTGCACTCCTCAGCGGACCTTCTGTCAGCATGCAGTCGAGTCTGCTGCAACAGCAAACAGTTCCAATAGCTCTGGATATTCCCAGCCTACAAGGTTCATCTGCAGCATCCAAGGCGAACGCTGCTCGAACAAAACCATCTGAAGACGGTTTGACATTCATTCAAAACCGTAGTTACAAGATCGGTGTAGACCTACAGCGAGCTGGTGTTATAAAGTGGATTTCCTCTTCAAGGATCCCAGGACCCATGCGTGATCAAAACCTGATAAACACCTGGGACGCCGGGAGGCTGTTACAGCAGAGTTTTTATGGCTGTCCTGATGGCTCGTGCTGGGCAACAAAGCCATGGGTGTATAATCCAGTTCAGGCGGGCAGCTGGAACAACCAACCAAGCATCACCACAAGACATGTTGTCTCGCGCAACAATATCTACGTGGAGGGTCATCCAAGGTTGGTATCGATGTTCTTTGGCAGTATCGATGTTCTGTTGCAGTATGCGCAGTACTGTTCACAAAGTGCCGCTCATGTCTATGACACCACATTCAATAACGACAACAAGCAGGCTGCAGATTCCAGCATGCACTACAGCGGTTCCAGGATTGTTGGCATTGATGTCTGTGCTTGACTGTTACAAAGATGGGTTTCCTGCTACTTACTCCTTTGCCGTCAGATGCTGATT
This sequence comes from Coelastrella sp. M60, assembly GCA_001630525.1. Taxonomy (NCBI): domain Eukaryota; kingdom Viridiplantae; phylum Chlorophyta; class Chlorophyceae; order Sphaeropleales; family Scenedesmaceae; genus Coelastrella; species Coelastrella sp. M60. Next base: position 7,106 of record LWCB01011384.1, read on the forward strand.
TGCATTCAGGTGCAGCTCAACACTCGCATAACTGTTGGTTGTCTGCTGCAGGAACTGGGGTGGTGAGAATGTCATCTACGAAGTTACATTCGCGAGCAACATAACCCTCAAGCAAGATTATGTACAAGTCAAATTCAGTATCCGTTACACAGGGCACGTAACTCACAGACTGTCTCATCAGGAGGTGCCAGCAGTCTTCCTGCAACGTGGTTTGAGTGTACTGACATACTATGCTGACAGGAAACCATGGACACATCATGGTAACGTGACTTATGCTTTTCCTGGGTTCCCCAATATGTATGCCAAGCCAACAGAGGCATGGGCAGCTTATCTCGGTGAGTGAGCACCACCTAAACATGTCTTGGCGTGAATTACTTGCAGCATTGGGCCGTCAATGTCACATGTCACACCTACCTACAGCAGGCCGCTTTTGTTCACATGCAATGGTTCCACTAGAGCAGGAACCTGCGATGCCATGCATAATGAATTCCATTCCTCTAGGCAGGCCTCATTTATTGGGGTGTGATGAGGTCATGGCCTCCAACATGAACGATTGAATCTACGCCAGGCCCCTTTATCAGGTGCCTGCGTAACTTGAGGCAGGGAATATGCACCCGGCGGTCTCCTGCTGTCTACACACTCCCCACCGTCCATTTGCCTAGGCAGCGAGACCGTATGTCCAACAGGACTGCTGTCTCCAACAAATTGTCCTGTTGATCTACCTGCAGATCCAAACACCGGCTGGGGTTTTGGTCTGTACAACCCCAAAGCATCCACGGGCATAACAGCATACCGTGTTGGACCAGATGGCAGCACTGCTGCCTCAGATTGCAGCTACTTTTCACCCCTGATAACAGCACAGTTGATACCTGGTATGAAGGACTACTCGTACACTGTTACAGTTGCAGTTGGGAGTCTGAACAGCATGCGCAGGACCTTCACAAAGATCGAGCAGAACAGGAGGCGTAAGCGGGGCAAGAGGCGTGCTGCTGGTGCTGGTGCTGCTATTGGTGTTATTGAAGGACCTCAAGCAGAGGAGCAGAGTGATGGTGACCAACAGAGCCAAGAGATTGAGCTGTACTTGCAGACAATTCAAAAACCACAACCAGGACATAGAAGGTACAATATGAGGACTGCAGAACGTGGCACTCCAGCAAATGTGGCTCAGTAAATGGCAGAGCAGTATTGCACGTGTGGCAGAAGAGCGGGTAGGCATAGACAGCGATATCCTGGTGGTAGTCAGTTGCAGCTTCGCTCTAGGAATCTGTATCAGGGTGTGAATCTCTCTGCAGCTAGTTGTAGCGATTCTGCTGCAGTGCTGGGTCTGGACGTTTGCATCTATTTTGCATGCTGTGAAGTTCTGCGTGTCATTCTCTTCATTGGAGAGAGCTTTGAATGTGATCGTGCCCTACTTCTTGTCCAGAAGAATTATCAGCTAAGACCTTCACTTGTTGCAATGTTGAGAGGCAAGGAACGTCCTGGGGGCTTGTGGCTCAAGGGCACCAGTGCATTGAGGGCATTGATGCATGTCAGACTCTGGAGACAGTGTGTTGCCCTTGGCTCCGAAGCTGCAGTGGCTAAGCTGCGGTTATTGTTGATGATTACTGTTGTTCATTTCTGCTCTAGGACAGGCTGTTGATAGCTGTTGTTGACTTCTGCTTTAGGATAGGCCCAATGGTGCTATTATTGAATAGGAGTATTGGCAGTCGGCCGTGAGGCAGCTGTTGCAAAGTGTTGTTGCATTGGTAGTTAGGTCCTTGGTTGCTATTATCTCAAACTCATAGGTAGGTGACTTGTCGCAAAGCTTACAGCTTCTTCCACTGCCCTGGTATGTCTGTCGCTGCACCAGCTCAGGTTTCTGTGACCTGTCCTGACTGTAATGCTCTTGTTGCAGCAGAGATTTTGCAGCATGTATGCATTGTGCACGCTTGATTAAAAAGCAAGTGTGTAACCCTGGATGATGATGCATCATCATGCCGGCGTGCCATGATTTTCTTTTCAGAACTTCAACGCCAACGTGGCTCATGTTCTCACGCCATGTAAACCTTCATGTTCTGTGTGCATATGGTGTTGTGCATGGCTTCAGGATGGTTTTCTCATGTTGGTTGTTGATGTGATTCTGAAGGCACAGCAGGGAACCTGATGAGATAACCAAGCACATGCCAGGAAGGTGGCTGCCATGTACAGCATAGCCTGCAATGCTGGGATGTTAACATACAACGTTGTATGCCAGTGGACGCATCATGATCATGGCAGTGAAATATAAGGGAGAATCAGTTTTGATGAAGCTACAATGGCACACCAAGTTGCTTGCTTCACTGTATTTTGGAGAGAGGACGAACACTGCAAGACACAAGCAGCATGTACCCTATCGCTTGTCGTAAAGGCTTTGCTGCACAGCTGGTTGCCTGCTTACATAGATGGCAGTTGCCAGTGTTTGCACTAAGCATATGTGAAGCAATGAGGATCACTTTTGGTCTTTAGGTTCTATGCATGTCAGTTCTTTCTATGCAGACTTGCATCATCCTTTTCTGAGCGTGCTCACTGAGTTTGCTGATCGGGAGGGCTGCAGTGCAGTCGTACTGAGGCTGATGGCGCTGATGTGGCAACAAAAACACCACGATTGTTGCTGTTGGTCGTGCATGTTGCTGATGGCTGTGTTGGTGTGGGTTGTTTATTGTTCGTGCCAATACAGCACTGTTGTGGAATTCATGATGCACCTGTCAGTGAGCATGAGGCTGATGGCAATCACTTGAGCCACAATCGCTGTTTCACAGGTCGTTCAGGTAGTGGTGCCATGATACGGATACATATGTGAGCTCATGGCTTAGTGACTGTGACCATACCTGAGGGGCCACACATGCTGCTTGGTTCTGCAGACTGTAAGCAACCGATTTGGTGATGTGGTTGGGCGTTCAAGTTGGTGTTCGTAGGACGTGTTATGCTTGTCAAGGCAGCTCTGTGCTGTAGTCTAGACTCCGCCTTGAAACCATATCATAGCAACCAGGCCAGCTGCCCCACGAGGCTGCCTGCTAATGTGGGCATGTTAGGGCAGCTGTGTGTCATAGCCGTTCAGCAGGATCACCAGGATGTCCTGTTTTTCATTTGTCCCTGGCCAATATATGTAATTATAATGGCCAACACAAGAGGTGAGCATACTGCTGGAAGCACACTGTATGGAATGTCCGCTTCTGAAATGGGGCGCGGGGCCGATGGCAATTTTGCTGTGGCTGATGGGTAGTTTATATATATACAAGAGGTGAGATCAGTACTGCCAGTCAACGTTGAGTGTTCATTTGCAGCAGAGCGGCTTGGGAACGGTTCACATAGTATAATATATGCTTGAGGGTGAATTGCTGCCTGAGGCATCCAAGATCGGCGATGCTACGGATGCAAGGCACGCACACGGTGTCTAATCTGCCAACCGTGGACGCAGCTGCAGGCCTGCAGCATCAGTTCCATGGCTTCAGGGACTCGAGACCAGCAGCGCACCTGCTGCAGCCAATGATGCCATTTGGCAGTTGTGCTGGTACAGCATTATATTCGTTCTGTCTCATAACTCTGTCACTCTCATTCAACAGGGTATGACTTTTCGACGGACCGGCATCCATGTTGCGGATCACAAGTTGCTTGCCAGTGCGTGCCCCTTCAGCAGGCATAACTAAATCTGATAGTCACTTTGGCAGACTCAGCAGAGAACAGTCAAGGCACTGGGGACTCAAGGGACCTGTGCGCGCCATAACTCGCAAGGCAGACAGCTTGCTTTATTCGAGAATGGTACGTTTTTCAACATAGATACGTTCGTTAAACTTAATTACTAGAGGCTTCAAGTGCCGTGTATAAAGTCCATTCAGCAGCGTAGGCGCTGATGAGCAGCTGTAGCCAACATGCACATCATGTATTCTGTTCATCGCGCAGATGAAGCTGTCAATCAGCCTAATTCTGGGGCTGATGCTGTCAACGTGTGTATCTGCTCAGTTTCTGCCCACAACATGCCCAGCAGTCCGGCCAGCTAGTTGCCCAGGGTATGTAAGCTGCTCTCTCTGTCGGAGGACATCTCACAGCCCCATGAGTTTATGACTGGAGCATGTTGTGCCATTTATGTTCAGCTGTTAGAGTGCCAGCATAGTACCATACAAGTCACAATATATATTGCAGCATCCAAGACTCTAGCTGCGGACATTCCACCAACCTGACCTAACTGAACCCTTCAATATGCTCGCACATCACCTCAGGTTGTGTTCTAACCCCAGGGCGCTGCGTGAGCGTGCAGCTAGCTGCGAGAGTGGCTCATGCAGCACAGAACATGTACAGCAACAAGCCATGCGGCACCTGCAAGGAGCAATAGAGCCAAGCCTAACGGGCATGCCCCCAAGTAGTGTTCCTCAGAGGGTGCAACCAGTTCCATCTCAAGGTGTACAGCCCCCAGAAACTGCCAAACAGCAGCAGGAGATCATACACCACTTGGAGACGATCTATGCAGCAGACACAACAGCAACAGCTCCTGCAGGAACAACACTGACAGCAGGCGAACCTGCAGGAAAAGACCCACAAGCATATATTCCTGCAAACCCCACCATTACAGGCTCAATAGCACCCTCGCAAGATCCTCTACCTGCAGGATCATCACCAGCGGCTCATACAACAGCTGCCGTGATGCAGTCGAGCAGGTCAAACAATGAGCGTGCAGCAGCAGCAAAGCCGTATTCAGGTCCAGATTCGCAAGTAACAGACAGGAAACTGACGTTTTTGTCAAATAGCAAGATCAAAGTTGGTCTGGATATGGATCGTGCAGGGACTATTACCTGGGTGTCATCACCACTAATGCCTGGCCAGTGGAAGGATCGCAATGTGGTAAGAACCAGCGAAGCATCTTGCCGGGTTTTCCTGCAAGCACAGCTTGTTCCATGCATCAACAATGGCACACTGCCTAGCCATCACATGCCCAGAGGGTTTGATTTGACAGCTAGGTAGACTAGGGAATGCAGGTAGTTGCAGATCATGCAAGAATGGTAGTCAGCAGGTTGTGCAGCAGTAGCCTGTGAGCGTCGTTCAGTATGCTTGCATCGGCCACTGACCAACAGTTGGTCTGATTATGGTCATGGGCTTGGCATTGCGCCTGCAGCTGCACGCTGTTATGTTCTTTGCTGTCCGCACACCTGAATGCGCATACTTGTGTATGATCAGAAGCTTCTCTAGAGATCTTACATGTCCTGCTCTTTGTTGTCACATTTCAGAGACTTCCACATCTTCTGTGCCCTGCAGATTAATATCTGGGACCAAGGGAGGCTGCTGCAGCAGAGCTACTATGGCTGTGTTGACGGCTCATGCTGGGCAACCCGACCTTGGCTGTGGAACCCTGTGCAGGGTGGTTCATGGGAGAATGAGCCAGGTGTCACTACCAAGCAGACAGTTGTACCTGGCAAGTACATCTATGTTGAGGGCACCCCACGGTAGGCTGCTCATGTAGTGACTATATGTATTTACTGTATATACAGACAACTGTAAGGTTGCAACCTCAAGCAGAAAAGGATGATGTTGGTCATGGCTGATCAGCCTGAGGGAATGACGCAATTGAAATGTAGGTCTGCTGTAACCATCAATGCATTGCTGCTTGTGTGGGTATTGCTACCAGGTTCCAGATCATGCACCAGCTGCTATTTGCACCCAACCAGTTTGGACTCAAAGTTGACCAGCTGTCATTGTGCGTGACACTGCCCTTGTGTAGGAACTGGGGCAAGCAGGACCTCATCAAAGATCTCATCATGATCAGCAACGTCACCGTCAAGGACAACTATGCAGAAGTCAACTTTGCTGTGTCATACAAGGGCAAGGTGACCCACCCCTACATGACACAAGAAGTACCCGCGGTGTTTGTCGATCGCCGATTCAGCGTGTTGGCGTACTATGCTGGAGACGATCCTTGGACAAATGACAAAGTCACATACGCTTTCCCTGGTGGACGCAACATCTATGCAAGGCCTACAGAGTTCTGGGCAGCGTACATTGATCCTGATACTGGCTATGGCTTAGGAGTCTTCAACCCCAAGGCTTGGATGGTGAGTTGTGCATAAACCCTGTGATGATTACCGTGTTACCGTCACTGCGGCTGCTGGTACACTCTAAATCCTATAGCCATGTGATTCATCGTTGACAAGGCTTGTCGTACCTTGCCCCTTGGCTCTTGTTCAAAGTGTTCTGGAAGAGTCTGGACTATTCAGACCCTTCATGGTCCCACCAGACATGAGCAGCATACTACATGATCTCGGACATACTTGATGCATGTTGCGAACAAAGCCGATTTGTGCACAACATGCATCGAGTATGTCCGAGACCATGTGGTATGTTGCCTACGTCCAAAGGGACCATGAAGGGCTGGTGTATCTAACCAGAGCGACCCAGATAATCCAGCAAGCTGGGTGCACCTTCATATAGCAGACTCCCAGACTCTTCTCCTTGTTAGTCAGATTGGAGCTGACGTCATGCTGAGTGCTTGTTTTGGAGTACGTAGCAAATGTGTTCCTTTCAACCTTCAAGAACAACAATCCAGACAGGCACCACCCATCAATTGGGACGGAAACCTTAACTAACAGCATGCTGCTGCTTGCCATTTTTGCTACAGGGTATTACTGCATATCGCGTAGGCGATCAAGATGATGATATCAACATACGTCCCTGGTTTTGCAGCTATTTTGCACACACCATTCGCATGCAGCTGTATCCTGGTATGTCAACTTACAGGTACAAGTCATTCATTGTGATGGGGACATTGCCCCAAATCAGAGCCACCTTCTACAAATTGAGAAACACACCAGGTGCGCTCACCTCTGTAATCTTGGGCCTGAGGTCTTGGTAAGATTGGTAACGCGTGTGCAAATGTGGCTCTCGAGCCATATGCTGCGCCCGCTGCAGTGCCGCATTGCCTTCAGAAACTCAAACACAAGTGATCTCTGATAGATCCTGATCGTTGTCGACGACGTCATGATGATAATCACTGTACTTGACCCTCTCAACAACCTCAGAGTCTTCAGCAGCACTGTCAATGACTTTGCTTTAGACATTAGAGTGGTCATGATAGACAGCCGGCTAGTACTACAGAAGCTTGATGCGTCTATTGAGTTGCTGTTGACGTTTACATCCACATGTAGGTGTCATGCAAAAGTCTGTTTCAACCTCACAATCAGGAGGCCTAAATGGTGCAGCCCCAGCTGACGGCGTCTCAACAACACCTGAAACCCTTGGTCAACCAGACTTGGGAAGGAATGCTTACTTTGGCCAACCTGCCAACTACAGCTCATTCAAGAACGTTGTCACAGGTGCAGCTGTTGGCGATCAGTCAGTGGTGATACAGACATCTGATCTCCAAGCTCAAGTAGATGTCCAGGCGGCCGATACATCTGCTGCTGCAACAACAACCAGTGATGCTGAACGGCAGTATGTGACTGCGGCAGCTGGTGAAGGGACAGCAGGTGAATCTAATGCAGCAGATACACGACACCAGGGTCACCCCGTCGGTCACACAACTGTTGGTACAGCCCAGAAGATCGCTGGTATTGTAGGGGCGATTGGAGGCTGTGCACTGTTGGTTGGCGCTGCTGTCCTGCACAGAAGGGTGCAGGCAAGGAGAGCTGCAGCTGCTAGCAGCGCTGCAGCGGTATCAAGCCCTGCTTCGGGGTCTGCTGGTGACGATGCGGCACATGCAAGCCAGGGAGCATCCAGAGGTGCAGAAGCTGCTGCTGCAGCAGCAGTTGAGACTGAGGGAGTGGTTGCTGCGGTGACAACAGGTGGTAAGAGGGCTCAGAGCAAGGGTGTGAGGGAGGGCCCCATTACAAGAGCAGCTGCTGCACTAGCAGCAGCTCGAGAATCAAGTTCATGAAACTAACAGGTGATTGCCCAAGGTGCCGGTGACGCCTTCTGCAGGTACTGTTGGGTTGATAGTGTGATTGCCAACCACGACACTGGCGTGTTCATGCCATGGTTACACAGTGCCAGTGGCATGCTGGTCATGGTCAAACAGTCAATTGAACTTCAAAGGTTCCCTGTGTTTGCCAAAGCCGGTGCTTGTGCTCATCGTGCTGTTGGTTTCATTGCATTTTCGATTGCTGTACTATCTGTGCAGCGTTGTATCCTATACATCGCACATGTTGAATCGAACCAGCTTACGGTATCCCATATCCTATATACATGATACCCTCAATGATTTTATTTGCCTGAGACAGGAAGCTTGTGACCAAACGTCTGACCCACTTGTGTGTGTTTGCACGTGTCTCTGTGCCGAATGATAGTCTGGTGTGGATTGTTTATGCAAATGAATAAGGTTGATACTCCGAGCTGTGAGTAGGTCAAGGGATAAACTGGCACACATTACTGCACCTCTGGATATTCGCAGAAGACCATCAATCACGCAACTCTTGGGTACCTTGAGGCATCCAATATAATGATTGAAAAGTATTTTATGTATAATGGTTGAGATGTGTGACTCCGTGTCCAAGGCCTGTTTGAATTTGTTTGCACTTTTGTTGCTATACCTCACCATGCCACGACAGTGTTCTGGGTGCATCAGCCAGGGGTGCCTCTGTTTGGGGAACTATTCTGTTGATTTCTCCACAATAGATTTCGGCTATGAATTTACCTCAGTGAGGTGCCTGGTGTGAAAGGAAAGGATCCATGGCATCCAAGGATGTAGCATATACTATGCATAGTATGCTTACAGTCACCAACTTGACCATTGCTCTCCTACTGCCTCTTGCCCAACTCTCTGTAATATCACCGTGAATCGGGCTGGTGCTGTTAGTTAGGCTCAGACCTGCAGCGAGTAGCGTTGCAGCCACCACCTGAAGACCTAGTTCCTCTGTTCAAACAAGCAGTACAGTGACAACGTAGGTGTGCCAACTGCTCACGGTCTAGAGGCAATGATGCACTTTACTTGATGAATCACGCTCTGCACCTCTATGTAGCAAAATTCAATGGTGAGCAAGTCGGAGAGGGCCCAGTCTGGCTGACCACTGCAGCTTTGGACAACTTGTCCGACAGTGAGCGTGGAGGCGAGGTATGTTACAGAGTGCATAATTAGCCTGTATAAGTCAAATATATTTGTGAAACACAACAGTATTACACGGTTTTTGCCGGCGATCGTACAGCTGACTACGTTGATAGCACTTCCGAACCCGGATGTTACCTGCTGCATTCGCTGGATCTTGCATGCGGCTGTATGCTTGCTTGATTGGTTGTTTGATGTAGATAAAGCGAAAGCATCGCGCGTGCAACGGCAGAGTAACACATGGTGGCGCAGTGCTGATACTGGCATTCTGTCGGCAAAGATAACGCGATAATTATAAACACATTTTCTGGACACAATGCTTGTATCGAGCAAGGCGTCAGTGCTCAGTCAGAGGCAGGGACTGCCTGTGCAGACAAGATCGCCCTTAATGTGCAATAGAAGCAGTCACATACGTAGAGCGCGCCCACTTAGAGTCAGCTGTAGCTCATCATCAGCAACATGGCAGCAATCGGCGTTCGCAGCAGTACAACAGCAGCCAGTGTTTCAATTAGCAGCATCTGTCATTGGAGCCTGCCAGCACTTTGTCCAGCTAGCTCGCGAGAAGTTCAGTCAGGCGTTCCCTCAATTACAAAACGTTGATAAGCAGGTGAGTTGTGTTGTGATGCCCCCAAAGCTGCAGCAGGCAGTCTGTTCATCACACGATCTGTGTAACACATTCTGGGTTTGGCTGGTGCAATCCAAGACGTAGGATACTGGATGTCTATGCAT
>LWCB01011391.1:0-26991 GCA_001630525.1 Coelastrella sp. M60
TGAGTCTGCAGAGCATGGTGCCGAGGTCATTCTGGGTGTCAGGAACACAGATGCAGGGAAAAAGTTGGCCAAGGAGATTATGTAAGCACAGCACACAGCAGTAGATGAAATTTCAGTCTGCAGCAGCAAGCTTGATATCAGCGAATCGTGGTGGCCGATATCTCAGCACAACATGCAAGCCTCATCCTATGTATTGGCAGATGCTGTCTCAAGCAGCAGCTGTCGTCACAGCACTGGAGCTTCTTTGCAAGAAAGTAACTGCACTGGTTGCATGATCTTAGCAAGGCTTCCAGCGCTTGCCCTGGTTTTACCATGTAATCATTATGCAGGGCCAAGTATCCCGGCTCCAAGGTTGAGTGTGGTCCTCCTCTTGACTTGATGAAGCAGGAGAGTGTGAAAGCGTTTGCTGAGGCCATCAAGAAGCGCCCAGGACCACTCAACATCCTGGTGAACAATGCAGGACTGGGCTACACCAAGAAGAGCTTCACTGAACAGGGTGTGGGTATGCTCTGTCAGGTAGGATGCTAGGCATTGTTGGTTTGATGGCGGAAACACCTGTTGCAGCATAAACTGCAGAGCTACACACTGCTCTGTTCTATACGAGGCACTGTGACTGGAACCTGGTGTGCTATCAACAGAACTTGCTGTAAACTTTCAGCGTTTGTTTGTAGCGGCTCACTGGTCAAGCCTGGCAATGTAGCTTGAATGCTCAGTGTGAAAATCCGGAAGAGTTTGTGGTTACTTATGTCCTGCAGCAGCTGTATCATTGCTTGTGGTTCCTGCAAACTTTGTTTGGATGTCCTGCAGGTAAACCACCTGGGTCCTTACACCCTGACACGTATTCTGGAGAAGAAGCTTGTGGAGAGCAAGGCGAGGATTGTCCTTGTGGTCAGTGTGACACACAGATTTGCTACCATCAAGTGAGTGACATGAGCACTTAGCAAAGGCAGCGTACGTGTATGTGCTTGCGCTCCTGCAGGAGCCAACCAGCATGGGCAGTATAGGGCCATTTGAGGGCTTGACTCATGCAGCTGGCAACTCCAGCTGAAGGCCAGATACTTGTGTTGCAGCAAGGCAGCTCAAAGTAACTCCATGCTTGAATGTCTGCTGGTTTGACTGACCTGATTCATGACTGCTTGTGCTGCAGCTCCTCGTCTGGTGTAAAACCTGCCACCAAGGCACTTCAAAATCGCTGAAACCTTTTCATGTTCTTGTTGTGCTGCTGTTGTTGTCCCAGGGATGTCAAAGGCCTGTTCACAGAATGGAAGGGCAGCTTCTACGAGCACAACAAGTTGGCAAATGTCTATACCGCCTTTGAACTACAGCGCAGGTAAGAATGCCCTGCAGCGGCAGATCAGAGCTCACTGTCAATGGCTTGGACACTCAGCTGTACTCTGCAGAAGCCACAGTGGCTATCTTAGGGCGAATAGAGGTGGACATGATAGGCGGTTTGGATCAGCCGTATTGTCCTGCAGCAGCTTTGCAGTGTGGATGTGCAGAGGGTGGGGGTGGGGGGTAGCTGCTGCTGTGCTGTGTTGGCATTCATGGAGCTGCTCTGTTCCTGCAGGCTGGGTGCTCGCGGTATTCAGGCTGTTGCTGCTGACCCGGGTGCGGTTAGGACCAACATCTACAACAACAGCCCCAAGCTGGGTCGTGGCTTCATCAAGACAATGATCGACAACTGTTATGCTCCACCTGAAGATGGTGCACAGGTCAGCAGAGAGTCTTTAGATGCCACTTGGGTTACTGCAAGTGTAATTGACTCAAATCAGGTGCCGCCCCTCCTGTTATGTAGGTGGCAGATGCTCAGCAAAATGGCAATCAAGAGGCATGCATGCTCTCACATTGCAGGACATGGTGGGACACACAAGTTGTTCTGAATGATCTGCTTGTTTTGTACAGTGAATTTGACCTTGCTGTTATTTGCATATTGTGCAGGCTGTCATCTATGCAGCCACCTGTGACTGGAATGCTGACCTCCGCAAGAAGAAGGATGGGTCACCTCTGTTGCCTCAGGATGATCTGAGATACTATGCACGAGGTGTCTTCACATGGCCTCAGGTACAGACAGTGAGCTAACACCACAAGTATCTGCGCTTTGCATAAGATACTTCACTGGAACTGGCAACTGTCACTGCAGTTATGCAGCATGTGGCAAGGATATTCCACTCAAATGCTGTGGATTTGTGGTGGACCTTGTCATGGGCAGCTGCATACTGGCAACAGCTGCTACTGCTGAACATGTGGTGAGATCTTGTCAAGTTGACTGCTCTGAGCCTAGTCTAGTCCATGTTGAGGCTGTTGCCTGAGGTCTTGCTGTTTGCTGGTAAGCTTGTAATGCATTGCTGCGCTGTCTGCTGTTGCCCTTGCATTTGTATTGCAGATCTGCAATGACTGGGCTCTGGGCGGTAAGGGATTCTGGGGTAAGATGAAGGGCAACTTGTGGAATACCGACACAGTATTCCTCAGCTTCCTTGACTGGCCACTGCGCAGGTGAGTACTGCTTGGTCAACTTCACAGCGATATTCGTTGTTATGGTCACTAAGTGGTGCAGTAATTGCAACTACACTCTACACCTGCGATTATGCCATTGCTTGCACACATGTCACCAGTTTGTCATGAAATGCCTCCTGTTGCCAACTGTCTCAGCAGTCAACCTGTGGCAACTCTCATTACTTGGGATTGGTTGTCACATTGTGTAAGGGGGTGTTCCTGCAAATGCCTATGCTTGATGCAGGTTGTTTGGCAGCAATGGCTTCATGGGCCGCACCAAGCTAGCCAGGCCTGGAAGTCATGCTTATGATGAGCAGAAGGCAGCAGCTGTATGGGAGATCAGTGCGCAGTATGCTGAAGTGCCTGTCAGCCCACAGCTGTAGTTTACATCAGGGGGTTTCTGCACACGTTGTCGGCATGTTCAAGTTGGCAAACAGCGGGCATTGGCGATGCAACATGCGCACTCAACAGGGATGGTCCTGCAACATTCACTGACAGGCTTGTTGTCTTTGGATTCATGATGTGTTGATAAGTGGTGATGTGACTCAACACAAGTGGGTGGTTGAAGCTCGGTGGCAAAGACAAGTGCTGAGCTGCCTGTGGAGAACAGTTTATAGAGAGGATTACTGTGTACGATGGTGATATTAGTGTTCTTATGTCATGCACCTTCTTAAAGGACAGGAGTGGCAGGGGGCATACAGAGGATGTCTGTCGACAGGCATGTTTGGTATCCTTAAGGTCATCTTGATCACATGATGTGAACCTTTGTCGATAGTGCTCATGTAAGTAGGCCAGCTGTTCACAGTACTGGTCGCTACTAGCTGTCAATGGCAGCCTGATGTAATGGCATCAATGGTTGCACTGGCAATACATGTTATCAAATGGTCTATCAACCAGCCTGACGCTGTCATTAACCGTCAGTGTGACCCTAACTGACTTTCTGTTTCACCGACATAAGCGCACCCCGGGTGCACTGCTGGCAGCACTTTTCTGTGTTGTAGCTTGCGAGTATCTATGTGCACTGATGCTGACAATCCGACTACGCCCCATGATGGTGCATGCTCAAACCATCCAGCAAGCATGCAGTCAGTCGCGCATGAGCAAACACCCAGCTCGCATTGCGAGATGTCTAGACCATCTTAGAGATCATAAGAAGACCCGTAGTGGTCTTTGCTACGTTGTACATAAGCGTTTCGTTCGTGCTGCAGCTTATGATCCATCCAAGCTTGGACTCATAGCCGTAGAACCAGTCTTCAAAGTGGCTCTGTTGAGCGGAGCAGGTTTTATATGTCACAAACAAAGCATTCTCACTCCTCAAGGGCGACGAGTGCTGTCAGGACTTGTCATGAATGTGTTCACACCAGCTCTACTGTTCAGCAAGCTGGGCTCTGCAGTCGATGTACGTCAATCAGTAGATTTATGGCCCCTTGCAGCGAACATGATACTTTGCCATGTCTTTGGCGTAGCTCTCGGACTTGTACAGGCCAAGCTGCTGGACATACCTGGGTCTCTGCGGCCCCAGATGATGGTCATGAATGCAGTGGGCAATATTGGCAACCTACCTCTTGTTCTGGTACGTGAACTGAAGTACGCGAGGTTACAACGAAACATGCATACATTGAAGTTTTATATGATGACAGCAAGCCAATGCATCACGACTTGTCTCTGAGCCTATCTGCAGCCTCTCCTTTCCATAACTCCCTCTACAGCATGCCATGCAGCACGGCCCTACTGGCTGCTGTAGTCACCAATATAACATGTATCTTCCTCAAAGTACAATAAACATACAATAAATGACATGCTCATGCAGGTTCCTGCGTTGATTGCCAATCCTGATGGCCCATTCGGCTCAGCTAGTGAAGACCTGGGAATAGCATATGTCATGCTGGGATTCTTCTGTGCCTCCTTCATCCAGTTTCCAATTGGCTACCTGCTCCTGCAACAGCAGACACAGCAGCATTTAGCAGAACTACAAACATCATGTACAGCAGTACAAGTGCCAGCAGCTATGCTGTCGTCCTCGCCAGGCTACACGGCATCGTGCCATGGGGGCTCCGCAGGACTGAAGCACTTGCAACAGCAGACTGCAGCTGTTGGTGAGCTCTCTGCCTCGAAATTGCCACAGCAAGAGCAGCTAGCAGGAAGTGGAAGCACTTTGTCGCTGCAGCAGCAAACGGATGTGCTTGTCAAGGGCATCTTCACACCCCCAGTGATAGCCTGCTTGCTGTCAGTGCCAGTGGCCTCAATGCCCCAGCTGAAAGGCGCACTCTTCTCACCAACAGGTACGCCTAAAACTCGAATAACACACCAGCAAGTTACATGATGATAACAACAGGGTTGTGTCTGCACCTGCGTAGCTGCCTCTATCAATCACATCTCATGAAGCAAGGCAACATACGTCTCGCTGTTGTAGGGTTTACCCAAAGTCTGCAGGAACATGCAACACAGCCAAGTGAACATCGTGCCTTGCATGTGCTGGCACGTGTCAAAAGCACTAGTCTTCTGCTTCGCTTAACCCACCCACCCTGCAACCCTTAGCAGACAATGCTAATGTACATATGCTTGGTAGGTCATGCTACTTACTGCTATTCTGTTGTTCCATCATGTCGTTGCAGGCAACCTGTCATCTGTTGGTGACTCCATCTCTCTGTTGGGGTCCCCACTGATCCCGTGTTTATTTCTGGTACTGGGAGCAAACCTGGCTCAAGGACCAGGAGCAGCACAGGTGAGAAGCAGCATGCACCTGACACTGAGAGGCATGTGGCCGCCTTAACCCATACTCATTGTCCAGCATCACAACACTACCTGTGTGTAACTCTGTTGTCTCAGTATTTTCCTTGCAAGTGGCAAGCTGGTACGTTATGTAGCAGATGCTAACTCGTGCAGCGTGGATCTTACTCCACACCTGTGCTCTGCTACTGCTGCTACTGCTGATGATGATGATGTTCACTGACCCTGCCACCAGGTCCCAGCCAAGTACATTGTGGGTTTGATAGTTAGTAAGCTGATCATACACCCGCTGGTCGGCATGGTGGTTGTGTTTGGCAGCTTGCACTTTGGCTTGCTGCCAGTTAAGACAGATTCCTTGGAGCTCCTGGTGATGCTGTTGGTGTGGAGCACTCCTACTGCTGTGCTCGTGCACTCTCTGGCTACTATGCTGCAGGTGAGCACTATGCTTGATGATATAGCATATCGCGTTCGAATGGGTTTCATACCTCAACAGTATATTGTGTGCTTGTTTTTGAGGCTTTACGGGAGTTCTTTAATGCCAGAAGGCTCTTATCCACATGATCACTGCTTTTGCCTCCTATTGCTGACAATTGCTTGATCAGAATAGTCACTCTGGCACTATCAACCATCGCTCTGCCTTTTCTTGTTGCTCTTGCTGCTACTTCTGTTCCCCCAGGCAGGTGAAGATCAAGTGTCCTGCTTTTTATTCTGGCAGTATTTGGCTTCACTGCTCACACTACCAGCATTCATGGCAATGTACCTACAGCTGCTGCAGGAAGGACAGCTCTTGCCTGCCAGTTAATCACTTACACAACACTGCCACAGGACTAGCAGCTGTACATCTGCAACCTGGGCACAATCGAGACAGTGCATTTTAGGTGTACAACTGAGCATTGGCAGTTGGTCTGGACAGCTTCAGCAGTGGCCCTGGATACGGGCACCGGCTTCAGGCAACGTGTACGGTTCGTAGTGCCTGATGAAGTCAATCATTGATATGTTGGTCAAGACACGCACAAACTCAACCGGCCAACGTGCGCCAGTTTGTGCAGCCGGAGAGGCGGCAGTTGGTAAAGGTTGACTGTAAGTGAGGTGAGCTTTGTGAGGGCATTGTTGTCATGTTTACTGGGCCTATTATTCGGCCTACGTATGCTGTGTGTAGCATGTTGGAATTATGTGTTTCAGCTCCGCAACTCCTTGTGCAGAGCCAACTACACAGCCTGTCCACACGGAATGTACTACCTATGACATAGATAGCACCAGGGTCTGCACTGAGGCGCAATGCTTCTGAAAAACAGGAGGAGCATGCTACCAACCAGCAAAAGTCTCTGCCACATTTGCAGGGCACCCTAAGTGGTTGAACAGCACGCTGCCAACAGGTAGCTGAAGCGCCTTGCAGATGTTTTGCTGGGAGATTCTGGGCCTATTATCAACGGCGGACCACTGGCAGGCTATGATCACATGATCATGTGATACTTCTAAGAAAAAAGATGGTGGCTGTAAACAAACTTGGAGGCAGTTGGAGCAGGTATTTGTGTTAGTAGCGGGTTTGTTTTGTTTGTTTTGTTACTGTGAGCTATGCAAGGTGATGGGACTTTGAGGACGTCCTTTGCTTTAGACCGTTAAGATGTTGCAAGGTGTAGCCTGGTACAGAAATTTGCCACAGTATTGATTTACTTGAGCCCGTTAGCACCCAGTCTTCTCCAGTCAGGCCAATCAGTTGCTGCGTCCGAGATTTACCAGATGTGACGGCCTGTTTCAGGCTCAAACAGGGACCAGAAGCTTCTATCTTCTGCAGCTACAGCTGTCTTCGGCCTTGCGGCCTGAGGACACAGCGCCATCATGGGCGCAGAGACTCTATATGACGCATGCAGTGAGATACTCAGTTCACAATTGCAGCCTCTGCTTAGAACCTCCATCAAGAACCAATCTAAAATTGGCACTGCCGCCAATGCTGTCACTATAGTGAGTGACTCAGCGCTTGCCAAGTCAGTTGCGGCAGTGTGCGGCGAATGCCCAACGTTACCGGGCCATTTCAAAGGGTTTACAAGGCATTGCTACATGCAGCTAGACAAGTCCGTAATCAAGACAGCTGTGAAGTAGGGCCTGTCATGCTTTGCAATTCACGTGCCCTGTTCAGCGGCCGACATGTCACCGTGACATGCGCGGTACCGCGCACCGGTGCACTCAGCGGTATATAAGACACTTAGCGGTGCTGAAGAACTCACAATTACCGGATTCGCCCAACATGAAACCATAACAAACTCACACATGACAGAAGATGGATATCAAAACATTTGATACCTGTCACAGGATGCTGGGCACTCTCGCACAAGGTTCAACTTGAAGTTGTATGCACATACTCCCAATGTCACAAGCTTGTGTACTCAGCTAAGTGCACCTCAGTTGATCAAACAGCGTGACATGACGTACACTGCGCATGACAGCATGACATGCTGATAACACCACCAATTGCAGTCGCCATATATTTAAAAATTACTGTGCACAAGTATACGAAAGAATTTCAAGGAGCGCTGGCAAGATATAGCAGTCATGCAGCATCCCTTGCCAGATCACATCCAGGCAAATTGTCAGAATAAGAAGCTCTAACACAGGCCATAGGCCCCCAGCAAAAGCACTAACATGAGCCAAGAACATCACCACTGGTATCACCACTCTCAGGCAGTATACACTGCAATAATCACTGACTTCAAGTTTGAGCAAGTACACACATGAACGTGTCAGAGCCATGCTGTACTGCATGAAATACGAATGAATCTCAGTATGAAGCTGCGTGTCCAAGAAGTGGCTCATTATATCACAATTTGCAGCAATGCATGATGCTAACAACTTGTATTGTCTTGATGTCATGGGTCTTGGGCCCATGGCATGCTTATTGCGCTGCGAGCAACTGTTGCCAGTGGCTGTTTTTCAAGGGCCAATGAATAGAAAAGCAAGTGTGTTGAAGTGGTTGTAGTGCACCACTGTACTCTGTCAGTGCCTCCAACGCCCCAATAAGCTGTTCCAAAATACACAATCTGTATCACCCATGAAAGCCTCATGATGGTGCCTGCTGAATGGGACATCTTGCTTCAGCTTTCTTTTGCCAGAAGCAAACTAACAAACTCCTATGCATGCATATGATGCATGAAAAATCAAATATGAGATCAGGGGTCAAGTTTGGGCACACTACCAAGCCACTCACACACCACAGAGCCTCTTTGGCAAACCTGTGTAGACTCCTTCTTCATACAGCGACCAGAAAGCAGTAAGACATGAGCATTCTGCTGTTACCGGCAGCTCATAGTCAAAAGTGGTGGTCTTGGTATTGCCAACCACTACAATTGAAGCATTATGTGACTTTGCGCTGACATTTAGCCAACGAATATCCCCAGGACACTTATCAGCGGCTGGTGGTGGATTACACCGCACCATGAACAGTTGAGGGGCCCGCCGGTCCACATGACTGCTCTGCATTTTGAAGCTCAGGCGTCGAGGCTCACTTGGGGTACAAGTCAGGATTGCAGTGCCAACACTATCACGTGTGGCACATCTGTTGGTTTGATTATTGAAGAAGATGAGCTTAGCCGCAGCTGGCCCTTGGTTGAAGATCCCATGAACGACAGTTGGAGCTTTGCACTGACCAGCTCTTGTACCAGGTGGGAAATGTTGCCAGCATTTTGCTTTAAGGGATCCCTGAGGTGATTGCCTGGCATAACTGCTTCCATGTTGGCAGCATGTGATGCTGACACGTGCCTTTGCAGAAAAGTTGAGAGGTGCTGCACAGCCCTGAAGACTGGCTTGCAATATAAGGTTGATGTCAATATTAGAGCCTGCTTGGAGCTCACCACTGCAGGTGACTGTAGCAGTACCTGTACTGATAAGTCTCATAGCCTGGCTACTGGTTGGACCTGCATCGCAGCAACAGCAACTTCCTCTGAGGTGTGTATGCATGAGCTTGCTGTCACTTGACTGCTATGACATCTACGTAGACAGTCAAAGATTGTAACCTTGAATCATGTATGACTGCAACAGACTTTGACATGCACACCATCAAGGGCTGTATCGCATACATGACCTGCATCTATAGACTGAGAGGTAAGCACAGCCTGCGACATAAACTCAGGCCAACCGTTATATATGTCCGATACAAATAACTCTTATACCAATGTCAACACAGCATGGACTGCCCGCTCACCTTTGATCAGCCTGACTCTGCAGTTCAGTCCTGCGTCACCGCTGGTCACAACAGCAGCCAAATCAGCAGCTTGCTCTTCCCCTGCACCATTGACCATTGTGTAGTTGAAAGTGACCGTGAACTCTCTCTCAGTAGCACACACAGACGGCCTTATAGCCCCCTGCTGCACGATAGTTATCCTTGGAGCCTGCCTAATCCTGAAGTTGGTCGCCGCATATGCTGTGAGCTGCTTGCTATCACAGTTGAAGTCAGCTGTCATCATGACCTTGTACATGGCATATTGAGAAAACAAGCTGCCATCCTTTCTGCTGCAGGTTACTACTGGTTGGGATGTTGATTCGCCAGAACCTGTTTGACAATCACAACAACAACAACATTGCATTCTTGCATACCAAGTCAAGAGGCTTAGTGAAATTGAGCATGTGAAGGTGTATGTCTCACTTGTTGTCTGATTGAAGAGCGGCACACACAATGGCAGCACACTCTGAAGATGATGTGGGTTGCTACATCAATTCTATTGCTCCTACTCTGTAGAATACCCCAGCTCGTTTACCTGCCAAAACTGTGCAGTCAATGCCAGCGTCCTGTCCAGCAGCATTAGTGGCCAGATTCAGTGCCACAGCTGTGAAACTCGGAGTTCCCGCATTGGCTGATGCCTGATAGGAAAAGCTGGCAGAGATGGTGTCCACATTGGGGCACAAGGCAACATCAGCTGACTGTGAGAGAGCTTCATGCTGTAGCTGCTCGTCACCTCCACCAATGGGCAGTTTGGTGGTATTGGTGTCAAAGAAGATAAAGCATGCAACTGCAGCCAGTAATACAAGGTGCGGCATGGATAGACACACTGTGAGCCTCATTCAAGTTCAGCTTGATTGTCTTGTCTGCAGGGCCAGACTTCAGGCCGGGCTCTGGCATACCCCTGACAGACGTGGTATGGCGGATTGCAAAAGCCATGACCATCAGTGCAGCTTTTCCAGCTGGCATCTAAATGCTGGGACAGCAAGCTGCAAAAACAATCCATGAAGCATTGAGTACTCACCAGACATTGTTGGAGGTTGCAGGAATGTCCCATTCTCATCACTTGAACCATAACTAATCTGCATACACAAACATCTCTGAATCAGGTCATGGTTTGCAGCTGCTGTGCTTCCACATGACAACTCCTTTCAAAGCATTGGCCAAGAAGGTGGGGGGCCATGCTCAATGCATTGTTGGACCATATGGTGTCTCAAGTACTGGTGCTCAGTTGTTGCATGAAGAGGCAGCCTAATCACCCACCAACTCTGCATGATTTATAAGACAAGTCAACAACCAGATGGTGACCTTGACTCAAAGTTTCCCTTCTGAACATACCTGGGAGAAGTCATATGTCGCCGGCAGCCAGCCTTTCTGGATGGCATAGCCAACAGACACGCTGTTGATGGCAGATAACACTTGTGTGTTTCTAGTTACAAGATCCAGAACAGCTTCCTTGGCTGCAGGTATTAGGCCCTTCCCCTGTGACCGAAACTGATAGCCAACTGTGATGCTTTCAGTCTGGGTAGAGCTACCCTCTGCCAGCTTGCGCCTTTGCATTCTGCGTCGCAAGCCCGACTGCTTCCTGCCCACAACCCAGAGGTTGGCTAGATAGAGATTGAAGAACCCTGCAAAAGGCATGCATGACTCTTCCATGTGTCAGCACAAGCTGCGGTTGTGCTACATGTACTTCATGCACCACCACTAATATTGTCCTTTTTGTGGCGGCGCATCATCAAGAATGATGAAAAGCATGTGGCAGTATGCAATCCCATGATGTTGTTGGCATACTTGCTGTTTAGCTGAGCATACGTCAGAAAGGCCTTCATGTTGGCATGTACTATGTGGTATTTCTACAGCAGATACATGTTGCTTGACCACGTGGTTGGGTGGCAGGAGGCTGCAAATGCAAGCTGATCAGCTGGCCATTGATAGAGTGGCACGTCATACAGTACTGCAGACCATGTAGAGTATCCTTGCTACACATGGTGAGCCCTTTAAATCAACCTTAGCCCCCGGCAGAACATTCCTCTGCGTATTCTTCCAGAGCAGCACTGCAACTTATGCCCACCTACCCTTCAATGCTGTAAAATCCCTTCGTAGCAATCCCTGATAAGCTGCTAGCTGCTCATTGACATTTGCCATGACTTGACCGTCTGAAATCTTCTCCGCAATCAGTGCCACCACGTCAGGGGGTGCGACCACGGTCACATACCTGCTTGTGCCCCCAGCTGCAATAAATCAAGCCATGGACTCCCACCCAGTGAGTACGTTGTGAAATTTCTCAACAATCTCGGCACAGATACTGAGAGAACCAATGAAACACTGGTACTCATGCTGCACCAGGTATTATCGTGTTGAATTATTTAATAATGCAAATTTAGCAAGACAACTTTGAAAGTATTAGTCTCTGCTACCATGCATGAATGCATGCAAGTAGTACATACTATGTATCACAAATAGTTGGACACATACCTGGCATAACACATGATCCAGGATCAGGTCCTGCTGCCACCCAGCTTCCCCCACTGCACATGATCTGCGGTGCAGTCGACCCCAAAGGCGGATAATACCCCACGGCACACTCAGCAGTACATACTGATCCTGCTGGGCGTTGCAAACAGCTGTCAGGCCAGGAGTATGTTGAAGTGGCTGGGGGAAGAGGGACGAATCCACACCCTGTAATGACACAACAGCATACACACACTTGTTAACAATAGACCCCGGTTATACCACTACTTACATGTACAGCACTGATTCATACTCCGAGGGGTCCATTGCTGCCAATGTAGTGGACCTTAGCAGGGATTGTTTAGCAGGGATTATATTGCTGATACCGGTGATGCCCTGCAAGCAACAGGTTGCTGACAAGATGCCATCTTGAAGGAGATATGATTCCCCCCACCCCCCTGAAAGAGCTGCCTGTTGGACTGAATCTGGCTGATGCGACCTGCACACACTGTGTCACCTGGTTGACAGGCGCCAGCTGTTGTGTTAAGAACCCAGACTCCAGGTGTCAGACATAGAGCTTGTGGAGAGGCTAATGGCCCAGTGAAGCATTGTGCCGCTTCAGGCGTACATGATATGTAGGGACCACCTCCAGGCTGACAGGACCATGACTGCACTCCAGCGAACCCATTTGCAGGGAGACCTGGGCAGCTGGCCTGGGCCCAGACTGCACACACAACAGACAATACTCAATCAAACAATACCAATATTGGCCAAGTGGTGATCCTCTCCCTACGTGAAGTACAACCGAAAATGCCCATTTCTTCACAGAAGACATTCTGCATCTACATCAGCTAGAGTCCTCGTCATGGAATGCTTGTGACATACTTGCTTCAAGTTAATCAAGTTGGCATAAGCCTGGTGTGGCGTCAGGTGGACAAGAGGACAAAGCGCTGTTGCTGGATTCAGCAATCATGATAATCTGCTTTGTGGCGTTGACAGCAAAGTACATACACATCATCTGATCCTACTCTACTCATAACGATCCGTTCGTTGTTGCACACATTTATCAGGCTGCGGGCTATCTCTGACTGTTACTGCATCCTGGAATACTCTTACCTTCACACATGCAAGCCCATAATGACAAGAAACCAAGCGCCAATAGACTTGTGCGCTTCTGTACCGCGCAACGATGCATTTCTGAGTTCACAGTGAAGGTTTGCTAATTCAGCACGTAGTGGTTCTTCCTTCTGTAGGGAACGTAGCCCTGCAGCGTCAGGTACAGGTACTTGGGTGTGCAGAAGAATGTGACACAGCGACGTGATTTAGGTGCATCTGCAGAGGTCGTGCAGCTGAAACTTCACTAGTAAGGTACAGCGTAAGCTACGTACGGTGTGCGCGTGTGTGCATGTGTACACCTGCCATGAGCCAATCCGTCAAGGACACCACAGAATGGTGCTGAAGCTGCACAGCAGTACTACATCTGGGCAGTGTATGTGATGTAGTAGTGGTAAATTTGGTGTATTTGCTTTCCACGAATAGCGAAGGCTGCACAAGGGAAGCTGTACGCGTGTGTTGCAAACAGCTGCAGTCTATGGGCGCTATTCTCACCTTCAGCTACTTAAGCAGGATCATAACACGGTACAAGGTCTTATTTTGAACAAAGCCTGCGTTTATTCCCAAATTTGAAGTTAGGAAGCACACTACTCTCAAGCGCGGCACGTGTACGCGGTCGGCGTCCGCATTCGTTGCTTATTAGATGAACAAGTGCTGTCCACATTGGCGCAGGAGGTTGTGCTGCTTCATCTTCACGAAACCTCTTATTTCCTACTTCCAATTCACAATTGTGAACTTCCATCCGAACCGAACCGTAATCACCCCATGCACTGCGTTGCCTTATATCTCGTCAGCTTGCCATATTCGATAAAGTACTTGTGTCCTGGCGTTCCATACCATCCCTGCCTCCAGACTCACTCCCCAGCAAGCAACTGGCCGAATCATAGTACGGCCCCGTAAACAGGGTGCGAGGCCTTACTCAAACGGGTATGGCGTGTGGCTTTAGCCCCTATGGCGTACTAAACCTGGCTTTTGGCGTTGGCTTTCCAGTAGGAAAGTAACACAGGCATAAAGGACAAACTCTGCGAGCTTGTTGAGTTCCCTAGCCCACCTGTCAATCTTTATTGAGCATATGGATGCTATACAAGGAGATTAGGGGCAATAACCAGTACTTATTCGCGTTCATAAGCAGTGAAAGAGCCCAGGTGTACTTCTTGACGACGCCACTGCGGAACGCCAACGACAAAACAACAAGGGTCCTGGCGTACAAGAAGCCGGCGTCGAAAAAACACGCCAAGTGGCGTAGATCCAAACGCAAGCCTCGCACCCTGCCCGTAAAGAGCTCTGACAGGATGCATTGCCTGTTGCAGCAAACCGTGCAGTACATTGATGCACCACAGTGCATACAGTGAGTCTTCGCTGCTGGCGGGAGTCTGTCCATTAAACATACTATTGCTTATGCTTCCTGAATGATGCTGTGAATAGCTTCACTAGCCTCTGCACTGTCGCCCCTAGACACAACCTTCATTGCAACCTGACCATCTGCACCCATGCCAAATGACAACCTGCAACACGCAAACACAGCAACAACCAACCGTCAGAAGTCAGCCATCCCTTCATGAAAGCAACATATGCGCACTCCTCAGTTGCTTGGATTCAATATCTGGACAGTCAGAGGCTGATACACCAAGTCCATTGTGGCTCACCAACCTTTACAACCTATCAAAACCAAGCAGGTGATACACTCACTGACTACCCTTGTCTGTATAGCAGCAGAGGCAGAAGCAGAAGTTCACCTTACTAAGGCCCGTTCATCTCCTGGGAACTGTCCAGCCAGCAGCACAGTATGACTGCGAGCATTAGGTGGCACAGCCTCTGTTCCCTCACATGGCTGCATGCCCAGTATGCCCATCACTGTCTCAACCGTGTCTTGCAGATTGTCCCGAGGCCCAAGACCGTAGTCATCTTCACGCTCTGACTCTGGTGGAAGCTCCTCCCAGAGACCTCTAAAGTTACCCACAGAAAGCTGCTTGACGTAGTCTGCTCCAGATACGTCAACATCCTCCAACTGCAGTCAGTGATGGAACCAGGAAACCACGTCATGCTCAGCTCTATGTTGTTCTGGCGGTCTCGACTCAGCAGTATCAGCACTGCTGCTCAAGCTGCAAGATTTGATGTCCAGATGTAACAAGAAATCCAACAAGTGCGCACTAGAGTGACGTTCAATGCCAGCAGACCCCAAAGGACAACTTCAGCTTGACAGCAGAACATAAGCTTGCACATCATCATACCTGATACTCATCCTCATATCCGTCCTCTTCTGCTTCTCCTGTACTGGGGTCAATCTCTTTCACAACAAACCTCAGCACATTCGCCATCTTCCCAGTTGCCAAACTGCCTGCCGCTCGTCGCAACACTGTGAAGCACTGGCCGACTTCATTGAGAGGCATGCTGGAAAGTGGGAGTACACTCTCAGCCTCAAACTCAGGCTGCAGTATACAATAGTAGAAGAAATTACAACAGTTTGTGTGGTGCAGCAACCACCAGGTTTCTTGCATGCATGGAACTTGGCAACACGTTATCATGTCCATCATCTCACAGTGTGGCCCAATCAGTGTGCACAAGAAAGCATGAAACCCAGTAAGATGCATGCTCATCAATCATGCATCACCTACCGCGTCAGCGAGGTCCATCATGACTGTCACATTCTCCAGCAGCTGTTCTGCAATGGTGTTGGTGCATTCAAACTGGAACACAACATGCTCAGGGAATATGTGCTTCACTGCATGAATAACATACTCAGTGTCCTCCTCTGTCAACCTACAACCAATAAAATCGACGATTAGCCCAATGATCACCCATCATCAAACAACTTCTCACCACTTGCCTATTCTGTTGGTATCCTCAGGACACAGTACAATGCAGCACATGTGTCTGCATTGAACCTGTTTGGCATACAGTCAGGATCAAGTATGCAGGTTACGGCATGCAGCTGCTTGAGATGCCAGAGCTGGTATCCTAAAAGAAACAAAGTTACCGCAGCTTCGTATACAGAGGAGTGCATCCCTGTCTCACCTAACAGGAGCACAGCTCTTGAACAACTTGCCCAAGCTGGCAAACTCTGGCCGAGCTTTGATAAGTGCCTCATAAGCAGCACCTGGTCCAGGACCAGCAGCAGCAGCAGCGCCAGGCCGCCCTGGAGCAGCTCCTCCAGCAGCAGCGGCATTACCGGCAGCAGCAGCAGCTTGAGCTTTGGGAAGTTTGACTTCAGGGGCAACCTTGGGTACAGAAGACTGCAGGCGGCACACAACCATTCTTCTGAGTCATAAGTCAGAAGGCAGTGTAACCGACCAGAAGCCCCTTTTTTACCTCAGGCAATGGCCGAGTCTAACGAAAACCACCTCAAACTGCAGAATTTGCAGACCAATATCAAACAGTGCCTGATAATGCTGCTAACAAGCATCAACTCTACGGCACGTGGTGTAACAGAAACAAACTGTGACATACTTGTCTACAGCCAGCTTCTGCAGTGATCTGCAAAGGCGCACCCCTCACCAGGTCAAACGGCTGCTGTGTCTCTTCTGCTGATATGTAAGCCTGCAGTGATGACTCCATTGCTGCCAGGTTGACATCCAGCTGAGGGTTTATGCCCTCTGAGCCACCAGCACCACCACCAAGCTGGGTCAGGTACAACATGGCACGATCACGAACCTACAGGTGGTATAAACAGCCACAATCAGACAGGCAAGTGAGCAGCAAATACAAGACATTGAGAGGTATTCATAAAACACAACGATCTAGGAGATTGGGAGTGTACAAAGGATGTTTTGGCATGCTGCAGCATATACGTGGGATATTCATGGTTTCCACTATGTTTTCAAATCATTTTCTTTTCACATCATTCTGCATGCTTGAGATAACAAGCATTGTTGACATCAACAACTGCCTAACACAACAAAGTACAGCACGTCAAACAGACAGCCAACAGACTCAATCAACGACCCATTCTGCAAGGCTCATTTGACACCTGACCCACCTCGTCATCATTATCATACAGCGCCCGCTTGAGCAGTACCACAACCCTCTGAGACAACTCCGGCACACGAGCACCAAAGCTGGACAGGGCGCTTACTGCTGCTGCTCGTACTGTTGCATTCTCAA
The DNA here is from genome assembly GCA_001630525.1 of Coelastrella sp. M60. Classification (NCBI taxonomy): domain Eukaryota; kingdom Viridiplantae; phylum Chlorophyta; class Chlorophyceae; order Sphaeropleales; family Scenedesmaceae; genus Coelastrella; species Coelastrella sp. M60. The sequence goes on from LWCB01011391.1 coordinate 17,099, forward strand.
GAATGATACGATTGTAGATGTACCGGATGTACCTACAGAATCAACATTGCAAATCCACTTCGTATAAACAGCAACAGTAAGCAACATGCCTTTGCATACCAGGCATAAAACCGATTACTTCCTGGGCACATGCAGCATGCAGGCTTCCGTGCAAAGCCAGATTTCTGGCTCTTCTGGTAGTGTAGGGACAATATACAGAGTGAGCATAGCCAAGCAGCATACAGTGTCCACTTCCTACCTAGCTGGCTCCTTTGTGGTTGGTCCCTCTTGCCCCAGCACATGCAGCACCTGCACACTGAGGAATGTGAACTCGCAGTCCTCTATGAACTCACACAGATGGGCCAACCCTGCCTCACGAGCATCAGGGATGTCCTGCAAGCAGCAAGAGGATGGAACTAGTCAACAGCTCACAGGTCAAGCTCAAGGTGCATGTTGGCACACATGTTGCTGAACTTCCAGTATCAATGTTTAGTGCTAGCAGTCAAATTGGTGAAAGGGTTTATGCATCATCGTGTACACTGCAATCTGGAGCTGCATACAAGTGGCATATGCAGCTGCAGGCGATGTCGTTGTTGAGCTTTCTATTCACCACTAGGTCCACTAACCTGTATGAGAGCAAGGATGGCATCAACGATGGATTTCTTGTACTCAAAGCCGCCCTCCTCCCTCAAAACATTGCTCAAGAAGTTCATCAAGCTGCGGTGTTTAGCAGGGAACTTCAAGCACAAGCTGCGGATTGCCTCGACAACCACAATCTTGAAGTCGTCAGCAATGTCTGACATGAAGCCACCAATCTGCTTCAGCAACTTGTCTACACTGCCCTCATTGCCTGCAGAGCAACAACAGCATGGCAAGGTGAGAGCAACTCCTACAGAACCAGAGTAGTCAATACGATGATGTGGACATGCAAGACCAAGATAATGCGCCAGCTGTGCCCTGCAGAGCACAGCTTGTGATGATCAGCCGACCTGGCTGCTCCTTATCCCATTGACGTCTTAAACGGCTGCTGGATACTATATACTCGTGCCTGTATGTCTGATGATATCAGCAAATTGCACAAGGGGTGGCTCTTTGGCTGTGTTTGCTGTGCTACAGTACCTGTTTTCAGCAGAGTGGTGATAGCCAGAGTGGCTATGCTGCGATTCTGGTCTGTGATGAGGCTCTCCATGTCAATGTTGCAGTTGGTCACTGCCATGGGGTGCGTCATGGCCACCTGCAACCATAGACACCCAGAAGTGCAGGCTCAATAATGACTACCCACCCCCCAGCGGCTATAGCACTAGTACTGGCAAGCACTGTACGCATCATATAGGGTATACAAGCCTGCTGGTGGCGCATGCCTTACCTTGTTCAGAGTGCGAACAGCTGCAAACCGCAGGACAGGCTTGCTGCTGCTTAAGAAGAGCTGCAGGACTGTAATTGCTGGTGTCAGCTCCCGAGCTGTGACATCTTTGAGGTTGCAGATCGCTCGTGCTGCTTCAAAGATGACCATCTCTGCTTTGTGTCTCAGGCAGGACTCCAGGTAGTCATAGAAGGGCCGCTGCTCACCGTTTGTGCCTGGCTGACTATCTGCTATGACCTGCAGGGTCAATGAAAGTCATGAAGCGCGACAACAAGCTGAGCAGGATGATGTATCAACGGCCTGCATTGCCAGGCGGAGTTTCTTACATGCATAAAGTATAGAATCACAGACTACCTTGCACCATCCTAACAACTGCTTGCCTGGCTTGTTGTTGCATGGTAACTGCAGGACAGATCACCAATACACTGCAGGAAACGCTGTGCAGTATGCCTGCTGTGTTCATACAACAGCCTCCCCAGACATGCCAGAATCTATTCTATGGTCCTAATCCCTCACCTGGCTGACATATCGCACCAGCAGACACTGAGCCAGTGGGCTTTTGACTGAACCCCTGGTCAGTTGACTGACCAACTTGCTGACTGCCAACCTGTCTGTGGCTCTGAGGGCATGTAGCAGGGCTACAGCATGAAACTGCACCATGTTGTGCTTGCTTTGTACTGCTTCCTGAACCTCATTCACCCAGCGCTTGATGACTTCTTGGTTCTGCAGGACAGAAGCGCACACACAGCAGCAGAGAATAGCGACTGCACACCACTGACAAGACTCATTCTCTTGTACCAGACATGACAATCAACGTGCCAGCTGTTGGTTCTATTCATCATATGCTATGTGGAAGTCTGAGGCAGACAATGCTGTGAGCAGAGTTGTAGGCACCAAACAGGGCCAGATCGCTGAAACACCATATGCAAGCATGGTGCTCCTGCACATACTGCTTGCAGCCCAGCAGCCCAGAGCCACTGCTGCATGCCAACCACTCACGTTCTTGATGAGATGCACTGCGCTGACCAGCACACTGGCTGCTACCACAGGGCTTTTGTCAACTACTGCCTGCTTCAGGTAGCGCTCAATCTGAGCCAGCAGCTGACTGTCCACTATCTGACACAACACCCGCACAGCATTAGACCTGCAGGTTGGCATACAACAGCAGCATAAAAGGATTGCAAATATCAAGAAAGAGAGGTACGATCAAGCGTCTGTCGGGCATTGAAGAAAACCAACGCAGGAGAGGTGTCCATGCTGCTCTACACACAGAAACAGCAGTCACAAGCAGCTGGCACTGCAGCACAGTTCATAGCCGTGAATGCCATGGAAAACTACCGTAAAGGCAAGTGTGAGTGAAGCTACTGCTAAAAATAGACAAGGGCTGGTGTTCACCTGTACAGTTCCACCTTGCTGTTCATGTCTTTCATCAAGCTGCTTGTAACAATGATGACCTCGTCACTGCCAGGACAGATGTCCTTGATGCACAGGTACACCATGCGGCGTAAGTGGGGATCCTTGGCCTGAAATAACTTTGTTGCTGCGAAGAACACATCCGAGGCTTCTTTCTGCAGGTTGAGAAGAGGCAGCAGCGGGAATGCAAACTGTTAGGCACATGAAGCACTGCTACTTGTGCCAGGCAGATAAAGCAGTGAGCGCAATAACTTTCATCAACCACCCTGGGGGTCTCCCATGAAAGAACCGATCAACTGCTCGCAAGCCTGTGAAGATAGAAGGCTCCAGCATTGCATGTTTTTTTTTGCTGTTGTCCCGAGGGCAAGTACAACAAGACCACTCAGCATCTGCTGTGGACAGCTGTCAAGTTTTCAAGCTGTGACCTCTTTGCGTACGCCAGAACCTGCTATACTGTTGCTGCCTCAGCACTGCATTCAACTGCGATCCTTGGTGTCTGCTTGCTGGACCTGTCCACACTTGCCTTTGTGAAAGACTCCCCTTGGTGAAGCAGATACAGCAGCTTGGTGATGACCTGCGACGAGTAAAACGCTTGACTGCTTTGCACTAGGAACAGGCAGCTACTTGTGTGGTGATCTGTGCTAAAGTGTCAGACACCGTTGCTCTTCTTGATGGGTTTTGCTGTGTGCAAATTGTTTGCCACTGCACCGCACCCCACAGGTTCTCCCACCTGAGAGCACCGCCTAGGATCCAGATTGGGGTCATGAAATATGCGAGCCTCTTGCAATACTGCGCCTTTTTCAATGCCGTAGAACGGAGAGTATTCGGCTGCAAAGTAATCAATAGACCAAACTTACTTTGGTGGTTATGCTACAAGGAAACTAGACAGTGCTGCCTCTGGAGCTGGCCAGTGAGCCTCAGGCATGCCAGATTACACACATTATGACACTGACGTGCAAGCAAAGCGATCAAAGTGTGCTGTATTGCGTACTTTCTTCCTCTCTGTCCTCATCCTTCTTCCCGTCCCCTGATCTTAGAGGGGCCATAGAGTCTTGAGCCGTCGCCGCCATGATGGCTCAGAAATTGGCTTAATTTCTGTTGGTTTGGGGCAGAATGAAGCTGTGCTGTACGTGCGAGTACCTAGAGTGCCATGTTCGCTGTACGCTAACCTGTGTCGCTTTTTGCAACAATTGTTTTGTTAGAAAGTCAATAATTACCCAGCATAAGGGGGCCTAAACGAAAAGGCTTGACCCGGCGATGATTGGCATAACAGAATAGTTCAACTGCATACGAGCCTGGCCTGTCCCAAGATAGGGACCATATCAAAGTCGATTATTGCTGGAAACTACTTGCAAAAGCCTGTCTAGCTGCTTTCTGGGTCTCAATAGGGAGTCGGGATTGCAGCTGTTGATCAGTGCCTGCCACGGTGCCGACAGGGCGCCATCTTGTCCGGATGTCGCTTTATTCTGTGGAGAGCTTGTGTCCGTAACTCTATTACCTTGACCTCGTTTCTGATCAACTGCAGTGAAGGGCGATGCTTTGCTGGAGCAAATCAGTCGTTGAGTGCTCTGTGCTGATAGGCTGCAACCAGCATGCAGGTCACTCTTGATCCGTGGAGATGGAGCAACCAATGTCCTGCCATATGAAATTCTGGTATGGTATGCCCATGCCTGCTGCATGTGGCAATGCATCTCTCTGGGACTACCACGTATGGCAGAAGCTCCAGTCTGTCACACCAGGTGCCTTCATGACATGAACATTGCTACGCAGCGATGGATGTTCATAGCTCAGCTGGTCGCTGAGAGTACTTGAGAGTCTGCCGCGTACTGTATTGCTGTTTCAACTTGCCTTTACTTGCCTCTCAAGACTCCACTTCTTCAAACAGAGAAAGCAGTACTTGTTCTGGCACTGTTCCTGTGTGTGCCTTCCATGATAGCAGATTTGTCAACACAGTCAGGCATAGCATATGTGCAGGACGTTCTTGGAGTGAGCTGCATATTTCCACAAGCTTCATGACCACTTTGACAGGTGGTATTCATTGGTAATATCCTTGAGTGTCAGCACCTAGTGCTGTTGACAGCAGCAAGGTTGCAGCAGCTCCTGGCGTGGGGTGTTGTAATCACCGTAAAGAGAGTCAACTCATTTGCCGCAGCCTGGTTAAAGGCCACTTCCGTGATGCTGACAAACAACTGTGAGCTCTCAGCAGCGCTCAAGAATGTGAGGTGCACTAGTGCTGCTTGCAGCCTTGCTGCAGGTCCTGGATCATACATGAAGACATGGTACTGCAGCTGGTTCTGCCTTGCCTGGTGTTGCCTGTTTTGTCTGCAGGATGACAGCACATGTGCTATTCTGGCCACTGCGACAATGGGTTTGGGCTGCTGGCAGCATGATCTTGAAACAAAACCTGGCATGCGCATTACTGTTCTGTCTGCTGCTTTTGTACGGTAATGCCAGGTTGCGATCAGAACCTTTAAGGCTGCTGCTGCGTAGTACCAGTTAAGGATCTTAACAAGGTTGCCTCATGAGATGCTGTCGTGGTGAACGTAGGCATCCAATACTGCATGTTCCAGCCCCTGCTGTTGAGCTCCATAGCAGTCAACTAAGCTCAGGCTGTTGGTAATCAGGAAGCTCACTCGAGCAAGTATTGACCCTGTTGACATTGCCAATGCCTGAGGCAATTGCAACTTGCAATACGGTATTGCAATGCGCAGCTGATCTTTGGGTGTTGTAACAAAGGCATCCTTTGCTGATGCCATCCCACTGGTGCACCACCATGACTGCTGATCAACATCAGCCATGTTGCTCGGAGCAGTCTACAAATGAGGTGGCACGGATGCATAAATGCTTGAAGCTAGCACCTGCAATGAACAGCAGAGCTGGACCACGAGCATAAAACATTACCACATCACAGCAGAAGCAGTGTATTCAGTCTGTTCATATTGTCATTGCATTCACTTGCTGCACGAGCCATATTCTCCTTTATTTTTTCACAGCACAATCCTTCACACACCTCATCCCAATCTGGGCTATCTGCAGGGCAGGGAGCCATGGGCTGGGCAATGCTATCATAGGCTCACATCAGATGCTGCAATGACGATTATCCATAACACAGCGTGTGGCGTTGAGTGCTATGATCACTCCTGACGTTCTGTTTCGAACAGAAACAAACAAACAAGTAATCCCACTCCGGCCGTACGAACAAATGAGGTTTGCAATCCTATAGTGACAGCTGTGAGCTCGCCAATGGCACTTGCTCAGATGCTTCGTCTCTTGGATGGGTTTGCAAGGATTTCAGGATGATGATCTTGCGAGACTCGCGTGATGGCCGCCCTTGTAAAGCACATTGTCATGCCTCAGTCACCTTCCCTTAACATGCGACCGTTCTGCCGCTCCGGTGTGCAGTACCGTGTACATGCTTCAGCTGCTTGCACTGCTGAAAGAGTCCCTCAATGTTCTAAGTACTCAAAACGTCTTATAACAAGCAGACCTGCCACTTGCGTGCTTCGGGAGTGTCGAACGCAGGAGAAGCTGGGCTACTTCTCTTTAGCTGCCGTCGCTTGATTACCTACAAGAGGCTGTGATAAGTGACAATATACGTATACGAGGTATTTAAGGATAGTCGACGTTGGGCGAGAGTTGTTGCGCCATGAGCATGAGCTTGCGCTAGGTCGTGAAGGTTGACATGGAGGGTGAACTCATTGTCACGCTTGAATGGGCCAAAGGACTCAAGAACTGCGACGTTTTCAAGAATCAAGACCCTTATGTCGAGCTTACTGTGGGTCAAGTTACAGCCAAAAGCAGAACACACGCCAGTAAGCGGTAGCCTGGTGGAAGCTTACTCCTTAAGCTCGAGACAGCGCCCAATCATCATACGTATCTGGGCCAACATGTAACACTGTTATAGGTCTTTCTCCATGCTTGTAGCAGCAGGCTACTGTCACAGAGTGCAGCTGCAGCTCGTTGTATGGGGAACATTAGTTTCTGAGTCAGCCGTGACATCAGCTGCCTGTCAACATGTTTACTCATCTATGGAAGGATATGCGAGCCTTGGAATGTTACTCAGACCTCTTCACACTATTTACGCCATGTATCAGCAGCTAAATCCGCCACGAAGCACGCCATGTGTGTCCTGCCGCAGTGTCACCGCCCAGGCACCAGTAGCAGCAGTAGCATCTGCTGGTTTCGCTTGCTGTCGGCAGTGCATAACTTGCAAGTGAATTGGTAAAAGCCTGTGTTGACGGTTTGTAACCGCTTCATTGACGTAGGGGGCGGCTCACAACCAACATGGAATGAGAACTTCAGATTCACTCTGCACAAGGAGGTTGAGATGGTGGCCAAAGTGAGTGCTGGTACTGTACCTCAGCTCGCATGCTATCATGGCTTGAGGAACAACAAACGATTGGATGCTACTGAGATGCTAAGTCGATCTTCAAGCGAATGTGCTTCCTGGGGCCATCAGCTGCAGCAGCACATCATGTTGTTCAATTCATTGGATATGATGCCAAGATTCCCCTGCAAAGTCTACCTTGGACTTTGGTGCTGTTCATGTTCTCATGCATCGAGGCCAGGGCATTGTGTTTGTTCTAACATGTCATTCTTTCACTCCAGATCATGGACCGTGACCGGTTGTTCGCCAAGCTCCGAGGTGGAGATGATTTAGTGGGAACTGCCAAGGTCAACTTGGTGGAGGTAAGGCACAATGCCAGTGTATATGACAGTTATATATGACAAATCTAACGGTAAAATACATCAGCAGGTAGAGGCCACATGCAAGTGCGTCAACACGATGACCAGCCTCAAGCCCGGCAGCTGCGCTGCAAGAAGCAGCATCATGTGAATCTATGATAATGCACAAACAGGATGGGACTGTAAGCCATTGCATTGACGAGTAAAAGCATATGGAGGCAATCACTTGTACTTGCTGCTGCTACTGCTGCTGTAGGCCAGAGGGTTGCGTCAGCAGCGCATGAAAATTCCTGTTATGAGAAATGGTGCAGTCTATGGTGAACTTTCGTTCCTGTTCAACTTCCTACCCAGAAACAGAACTTCACTGCAGCCAGCACCAACTTCACATTCAAGTTCACAGTCCTTTTCTCACTCAGATTCTGGCTGGCTGGGAACTCCACCGGGAAGTTCATACTCCCAATCACCTTCTTTTGCGTCTACAGCAACATCAGCAGCCACGTCACAAGGATTTGACAACTACAGACCATATACACCACCACAACAGGCTGCCACACCACCAGCAGCAGCACCAGCAGCAGCAGGGTTTAGCAGTGCAAGACCTCCTGCTTATGCTGTGGGCCAGCAGCAGCAGCAGCAGCATCATATGAGTGCACATACAACTCCCATTGCCAGTAACCCCAACTATTACTACAGCAGCAGCAGCAGCAGCCTGAGCAATGCAACAGCAGTTGAGCTACGTAAACAGCAAGGATACCACCGTCATCCATCTAAGGCTTACTCTGATATCAGCACAGGACCTTTTGGTACAGCAGCACCAGCAGCACCGGTAGGCGTACCTTCTGCTAGCAGCAGCTTCGCATATCCAGCCAGCTATTCTCCTCCTCAGCACCAGCAGCAGCAGCAGCAGCAGCAGGCATACAAGAGCAGCAGCATATCTGCATCTGCAGCACTTCCTGCTGATGCTGGGTGGGGAGGTACTGCTGCCATGTCAACATCACCACCAGCAGCAGCAGCAGGCTGGGGTGATATGAGCTCCACCTCATCACCACCAGCAGCAGCAGCGGCAGCAGCAGACTCAGTAGCAGCAGCGGCAGCAGCAATCGCAGCAGTGGCAGCAGGCTGGAGTGACACTGCTTCAGTATCAAGTCATGGTGGATCTACAAGCTTTAGTAACCCGGCAGCAGCAGCAGGGGCTGCGCCAAGGTCTTCCCTCGGTTGGGATCATGGGAGCGTGAATGGTGGTACTGCTGCTGGCAGCAGCAGCATCAGCAGCAGCATGTCGTCAAAGTTTGATTCTGCACCACCCAATGCTGGATTTGCATCAGGCTGGGATGTGGTTGGAGTTTCGCTGCAGCAGCAAATACAAGACCCACAGCAGCAGCAGCAGCACCGGCAGCAGTCTGCCGGTCGAATGGATGGCAGAAGCTACAGCAGCAGCAGCAGCTTCTATGTCAACCAGCAGCAGCAGCAGCGCCCGTACGGTAGATCAAGCTCACATACTGGCAGCTATATCAGCAACAGCAGCAGCTCAAGCAGGCGTCACCAGCAGCAGCAGCAGCAGCATTCACCAGGGTCCGATGGATTGTTTGTATCTTATGCAGATCTAGGTGGGACCTCTAGTGACACTACTGGCTGGGGCCTCCCAGAGGGAGCTTTCGTAATGGCCGGGACCTCTGGTTACCCGAGAACTGGGAGTTCTCCTAGTGACATAGAATTGAGTAACAGTATCTCAAGGAGAACTTCAAGGGGTAACTCCATGGATGGGCTCCCTGGTGACAAGGCGGGACCTGCGGTGACCAGTGTGGCGGAATTTCGGGAGTACCTTCATCGTAAACTTGATTACATGAGCAAATCCATGGATAAGGTTTACGAACAAGTTGAGGACAACAACGTACGCATTGAGGTGGCTGCAAAGGTAAATATGGACATGACATTGTGTTGAAGCATAAAATGCATGATGTATTTAAGTTGTTTATGGTATGTAATGCAAAAAGTCAGCCAGCGCCAATGACAGCTTTGGGTTGCTGATATCAGTGCTTTGAAATCAACCACAACAGCACTATTATTATCTGTCTATTGAAGTCGAGCATGGATCAGCCCAGCTGACTTCGCTGGATATAGCGGTTGAGTTTAACTGCTTGTGCTTGCCCGTGCATGAAAAGCATCACATATGATGCACAACATACTTCGCTCAAATTCATTTAAAGTACTGGATTTTAATGACATATTTACCAAAACATGTATATCTTTGCATGATGTATTTATTTGCAGAGTGATGCTCCCACTGCTGGTGCTGTGATCACAGAGCTTGGTCTGGCGAACAGCAAGCTGCAAAGCAAGTTGGCTCTTAAAGCAAAATTGAAGGTGAGTGAAATCCATAATTAATGAGCAGCTTTGCATGCAGACTTCGAGATGTGTGCCTAAAGTTGTTTGATTATATGTATGTTCAACA